>CABHPP010087745.1:0-20428 GCA_902168425.1 Peromyscus attwateri | reverse complement strand
GTCCCTGTCTAAAATTAAGTTGCTATCCTTATGGATTCTAAAAGAAAACTCCATTCTTATTCAACTCTACCCACATTTAATATGGAGCACCCATAGCTAATTTTGGTGTCTTCTTATTCTGCTCAGAACTTTTGTTAAGTGAAATTTTCAATACAAAACCCTCTGGCTTTTAAAGTAGTATTTTTTTTTTCCTGAAAAAAACTATTCTAAGCAGTTTGGAAATTTCAACTTGCAGTTGATGCCCACGGTGTCTTTATCACCACATCGCCACAGCGAGTCCATGACTGAAGTAGGAGCATCAAGCACACAGTTATTGTAGATGTAGCTTCAGATGTTTCAGAGACATTTTCTTGAATTTTCAAAGTTTTGAAGATTTTGTGCTTGTTGGGTTTTGGTTTGTTTGTTTTGCTTTTGAAATGAGCTAGACATAAAAAGAAAACTGATTTTAGCCGGGCCCAGCACTGGGGAGGCAGAGGCAGGCGGATCTCTGTGAGTTCAAGGCCAGCCTGGTCTCCCAAGCGAGTTCCAGGAAAGGCGCAAAGCTACACAGAGAAACCCTGTCTCGAAAAACCGAAAAAAAAAAAAAGAAAAAGAAAACTGATTTTAATTAAGCTTCAATCCATATGGTGTTTTCTCTTCTGTGACTGTCCAGTGTTCTGAAAATGTGTGGCTAAAACACTTGCCTCAGTCATTTTGTATAAACTGCCCAACCACTGTCTCCTTCCCCAGGAAAACAGAAAACTAAGTCATAAACGAAGTCCCTACAGAAAAAATAATAATTACATAGCATGTTTGCCTAAAAAAATGAGAATTTTATTACTGATTTTGGTTACTGTTTATAGCTTTTGAGTCAAAAGCTATTTGAGTTTAAAATTTCTTTTTTTTTTCTTTTTTTGGAATTTATTTTATTTTATTTTACAATATACTTCAACTTTACATATCAGCCATAGATTCCCCCGTTCTCCCTCCTCCCGCCCCGCCCCCCTTCCCCCTGTCCCACCCCCCATTTCCATCTCCTCCAGGGCAAAGACTCCCCCAAGGATTGAGATCAACCTGGTGGTCTCAGCCCAGGCAGGTCTAGTACCCTCCTCCCAGGCTGAGCCAAGGGTCTCTACTAAGCCCCAGGTTTCAAACAGTCAATTCATGTACTGAGCACAGGGCCCGGTCCAACTGCCTGTATGCCTCTTAAACAGATCAAGCCAATCAACTGTCTCACCCATTCAAAGGGCCTGATCCTGTTGGGGGCCCCTCAGCCATTGGTTCACAGTTCATGTGTTTCTATTCGTTTGGCCATTTGTCCCTGTATTCCATCCATCCCTGGTCCCAACAACTCTTGCTCACATAAACCCTCCTCCTTCTTGCCAATTGGACTCCCGGAGCTCCACCCAGGGCCTGACCGTGGATATCTGCATCTAGTTCCCTCTGTCACTGGATAAAATTTCAAATTTTAGACAAATCCATGTATTCTCATTTTTTTCCTTTCAAATCTAAAATATAATTCATCTCCTTTGATGTGGTTTTTCTATCAATATTAACTCAGCATCTAGAAACAGCTCATGGAATGCCCTCCCCAACACACACACACACACACACACACACACACACACACACACACACACACTTTAAATAAGTGCAAGTATCTACTCATGGCAGAAAGAAACAATTGACAAAAAAAATTGTGTTTGTCTCAAATAAAAAAAAAAGCATATTGTATAAGAACAAGGAAAGGACCTGCACCCAGAGGAAAAAGAGATCAATCAGTCAATTAACATAGAACAAAGCAAGCAAAATAATGCACCACTGTGAGTGTGCCACGAGGGAACAGAGGGGAAGACCTCTCTGTTAACACAGAATGGAACAAGCTACTGTATGCCAGGATTACCCTGAGATGAACATAAGTGAAAGAGATCGTGTCCCCATTCCTAACCTTATCCATACACAGAACCCTAATCATGATTCCTTACACACTAACCCCTCACTCTAACCTCAACAGAAATGCCAACCTCCTGAATTGGAACACTGATTTCCCAAACAGATGTCAGACATTAGCCACTGGCCTCAGCTGCCATCAATATTAATCAGCTAATCTTAACATTAACAAAACATATGCATCTTAAGGACAAGCCCGTGCTGCTGCCTTGTACAGGACAATTACCAGCCAGTTCAAATAATTAGGAGGATGTCAGTACATCCATTATCAACCATAAAAATCTTACTTTACAAAAGATGTTTCTCCTGGTTTAATAGGAAATGATTGGAATTTAGAGTTTATACCCTTAAATGTCTTAAACACAAGGTAATGTAACACATGAAGCATTACATCCCCTCTGGGGTGAGCATGGAAATTTCCTGCTGTTAAAGATTGTTTTTTTTTTTTTTTAGTATTGAAACTAGCTCAGTTACTAATTTATCTATGGCTATTAGATATGTGTATCCATTTTTAAACATTTCAGACAAGGTATGTTTGTGTGCATAAAAGCTGTGTGTTCCTGCTATGTTGCTTGGATTTGATAATACTTTCATATTATATAGACACCCCCAGATTAAAATAATTCTGAAAATTTTACAGTAAAGTGGTGTAAGAAAATTTAAATCGTGTAGTAGTACAAAGATGGAGTTTTTGCTTGGCTGAATTCTGGCAAGAAATTATCCTGGCTTCCACGTTGTTTCTGGTCTAGCTTGTCTGAGTCCACTTTGCAGGAGTGGCTGTCAAGCTCTCTAAATGCTCTGTGTTTCCTTTCTCCTATGTACTCCTGCATATAGCTCCATGGGCAATTAAGTATTTATAAGCACTTCTGTGGTTACTGCTGTAAGGGCAATGCTAATCATAGTAAATTATTTCCTCTCATGATGAAACATGAGTCATGCCTGTTGCAAAACTCAGACAGAAACCTTCCCAGGTAGACTAAAGAAGTAATCTTTCTTATTTAGAAGTCAAAAATGTGGCACAATTACAAACAACTGTACTCATTTATATAAAAATGCATAATAAATGTTGAGTAGGTTTGATATACTGCATTAGGGTAAATTATTTTCAAGATAATTGAATCATTTACCATCAAAGAATTTGAAGTCATTCATGGTCCACAGGCAGACGAATACTTAAATGTAGCCCTGATTTCTGTCATACAGAATCTCAAAGTTATATACTTGTAGAGCTACTAAGGACAGTACAAGAAATAAGCAACTATCAGAATAGCATGAGGGGAGAGAATATATCATATAAAATAGCATTAAATATGGAGGAGCTAATAGTTCAATGTTGGGTATTTTTTCCAAGGATGAAATGAAAAAAAAAATGTCTATTCACCTCAGGGCACTGATGACCAAAGAAATGATTGCAACTATCTATAATTTGTTGGAAAAAAATGAGTTTATTGGGGTTACTAACAGGAGTGTGGCTTACAGATTTATTGACAAGATCATCAGTGCCCCTTTGGGCATTGTGAAAACCAAAATGCCTATACCAAATGTGGATGATAACATAAAATCTGCAACCCTCAAGGACCTTGTCAAACCTCCCACCACCAAAGAGTGTCTCACCAAAACTATTCACTGCTTATATAACCTTGGTGAGGGAGGGTATCCTCCTGAGTCTGTTAAGTTCCTAGAAAGAGGCTTGTAACATTGATTAGTTTCCCAGATCCTATAAGCTTCTGTCTTTCCTCTAGCTTTAGTTTAGAGGGAATATTGATAGACACACAACACTAAGGATGGGGGGTCTGAGGAATGAGAAGGTAGAAGTAAATTAATGAATATTCAATAGACTTATTCTAGCATCAGAGAAATTTTTCAAATCAAAACAAGATTTTTAAATAAAATGAAGGTCAAATAATAAAAAGGACACAGTGAAGATGCTCTGGGGTTTTCTGCACAGTGAGGATTAGACCACCTATTGTTTTCACTTATGCTAAAAATGAAGCTCCAATTACCAGAGTGATAACTGAGAATTGGTTTTACCCATAAGCACTGAAAGAGTCATTAAGAATAGCCACAGTCAGGATGCTAGCGATACTAATGCCGACTGTGTGTGCAGAGAAAAAGCTAACTGGTTATTTACAGAATGTTACACCCATACCTCTGGACCTACGTACTAGATGGCTGAGAAGTGAAGTAGATAAACTGTGACACTGGTGATGCTCTCTCAGGAAAATAGAAGTTGTGTACCCTGTTCTTTAGAGAAGGAATTTGATTTCAAATTCACCTATATAGATGCGACAGAAAAGACAACTTTAAAATTCCCAAGGCAGTAAGAAAGTATGGATTATGTAATAGTTCACAACCCCTGGCATATATTCCAATAAATGTTCTACTCCTGGAATATATTCATTTTAAAAATTTTTGTTATAAATTATAGATGATATGATATAATATATGATATTATATAACATAATATGATAGGTTATTTTCCTATCATATTAGTAACCTCCAGAGAGAAATACCCAGGGTAGTATCATTTCTCAGAAAAGTATTTGCCTGCTCAAATAAATATTTTAATGCTTCAAATGTTTATTAATTAACATGTGCAATGAAGATCAGACTTTATACATCATACTGAGTTATGTGAGCATTAGTCTAATGTCCTGAATTAAGTTAGGAATCAGAAATTTTTTAAAGTAATACAGAGCAAAATGATATAATGTATGCTTTTGATAAGTGCACATTCATCACGTCAAATGTCTTATGAGAGTATCAGATTAAAAGTGCTGAGAAATTTTAATCTTACAATGAGGACCTAGAGGAATATATTTACCTGACTTGTTTTCTTCACTTTGACAAATATCTCATATTAATACATGTATGTTTCTCAAGAATGCAAGGATATGGAGCTTGCTGACAGGCGATTGACTCAAATATAACCTAGCTAACTATCTTCTAGGACTGAAGCACAGCAGATTTTACACAGTCAGGGTCTGTGGTGTGCTCCTAAATTTGCCAGAACACATCTAAAAACCAAAAAAAAAAAAAAATCTTTTGACTTTCCACACTATTACAATAAGAGGAAGATTCAACCCATAGTTCATAGGAGAATTGTGACAACATGAATTATATATCCTTGAACTAGACGAGGGTGTTGCCTTGAATAGATTACAATTAAACAGTTGGCAAATCTATTGTCAACTCACTGGGCAAAGAAACTGAGTCTGTAAGTACTATTTGTCTGTCCTGCTCAGTCATTTCACCGCAAACTTACCCTCTTGATGGAAAATCTGTGGACTCCTTAGCAGGTGATGCAAAATGTTTGGGTGATTATTTTTGAAGCTTTCCTTCACTTACTCAATTGCAACACTTACTGAGTGCGAGCTATGTGCCTGACAAAATACTCATCCACAGTCATAGAGATCCGTGAATGCAGTGATCAAAGATCCACTCTGCATGGAGGGTACAATCCAGTTAATACAGTAAGGAAATTATAATTCTGGTTATAAATGTGGGTGCTCACTTAGCCATATTGATCTCACCTCCTTTATCAAGCTCAATGGTTTTAAAGGACAGTTAATATGAGAACAGAAAAAAAGCAGATAAGTTACTTCCATTTTGGGGGGGAGAAGACAGAAATCATGAATAGGTGAAAAATGGGTTTAGTGTAGAAAAGGAAATTAAAATTTAAATGCTGATAGTATTGAATGGAAGCCAAGCTGCCTTGTTCTCTTTGAATTTGAGAGTCTGCAAACTGATATCACTGGCCCAGTTCAGGCTAGCATAGTAGAAGAGGCTGAAAATAGAAAGATGAACTGCACACCTACAGAGGAGCTGCTCCAGTTATCCAGACTCTCATTAATCAGTTACCAGTAATGTATAAAGAGGAAAATATTATAAGAATTTAAAGATAAGAATGTATATAAATATTAAATACAAAAGAAAAGATAAGTGAATCCAGAGGTCAAACATCTACAGCATACAAAATTACAGAATAAAAGGCAAGTAAATTAAATATAATGGATTGGTAATGGAAAAAAATAACAATGTAAAGAAATTCCTGGCAAGCAAGAGTTTGTATCTATAGAATAGTCTCTTTTGATTGTATTCTTGCTGCTGTAACTCTGCACTTTTTACTGCTGAACAATACAATATTCTGTCTTAGGAAAGCAGGGAGGACCCTAGGAAGGATGCATGGATCACCCAGCAAAGGAGAAATAGATGAGATCTACATGAGCAAACTGGGAGTGAGAGGGGGTAATGGATGAAAAGGGATGGGGATGAGAACATGGGGGAACGGGAGGTTCGAGCTGGAACAGAAACAGAGTGGAAGAGCAAGGAAAGAGATATCATGATAAAGGAAGACATCATGGGAATAGGGAGAAACAGAGTGCTAGGGAAGTTCTCAGGAATCCACAAGGATGACCCCATCTTAGACTACTGGCAATAGTTGAGAGAGTGCCTGAATTGGCCTACTCTGGTGATCAGGTGGCTGAATACACTAACTGTCATCATAGAGCCCTAGACCAGTGACTGATGGAAGCAGATGCAGAGATCCATGGCCAGGTGCCAGGCCGAGCTTCAGGAGTCCAACTTATGAGAGGAGGGATTCTATGAGAAAGAGACACTGAGATAATGATGGGAAAATGTACAGAGACAACCAGCCAAACTAGTGGAAATGCATGAACTGTGGACCAATAGATGAGGAGACCCCATGGTACGAGATAGGCCCTCTGGATAGGCAAGACAGTTGTTTAGCTTGAACTGTTTAGGGGACTGCCAGGCAGTGGGATAGGGACCTGTCCCTGGTGCATGAGCCAGTTTTTTTGGAGCCTAGTGCCTATGTTGGGACACTTTGCGCAGCCTGGGTGTAGGGAGGAGAGGCCTGTACTTGCTTCAACTGAATGTACCAGACTCTGCTGACTCCCCATGGCAGACCTTGCCTTGGAGGAGGTGGGAATGGGGGGTGGGTTAAGGGGGAAGGCTGGGGAGTGAGAGGTGGGAGGAGAGGGAAATCTGTGGTTGGTATGTAAAATGAATAGAAAAGCTCTTAATAATAAAAAAGAAAATAGTTCAAAATTTTGTTCACAGTTGTCTGGCAGTGAACTGACAGTCAAATGAACTGATCCACTAGGCTAGATAAAATCCAACAGAACAAAGGGCAAAAGGATATATACTTTTCTCACATTCACACAGTTTATGTATATATATATACATACATATATATGTATGTATATATATATATATATATAACATTTATACTAAAACTAGTCAACATTGGTACATGTGAGGTTATGAGAACTTCTGCCTCAGATAGACTTCCGATGTACTGTGTGTATTAGGTTTATCAAAGATGTCTTTAATAAACACATAAACTGTATAAACAAATGAAAACTTGGGGAAAGTAGAATTGTCACTGAGAACTATGAATTAATTTTTATGTCTATAAGATAATTTGAATCAACTAATTTTCATCCTAAAACATGGGCTGACATGAACAGTTTGTGTAGATTTAAAGTATTATGAACACTTATTTTTGTAGTTGCGATCAACATTCCATTAATAATAAGAAACTGTCCAGTTGATTCTTTCCTGGGTTATATGTAAGGGGATTTGCATGAAATATGACCTATTATTGGTTTTTGAATTATTATTTTCTTAGCCTTAATATATGTCCTAAAGAAATGAATTTCCAGAATGGTCATCCAACCTCAAAAAGAACATGTAATGGTTCTCAATGTTTTGAAAAATATATTAAAACTGAAAGCATCAAATTACAAGGTGGACTTTACAGGAAGTTTGCCTGTTAAAGTTAATATCTCTAACTAGATATTATTCAGTAAAAATTAACTTTTCATTATTAAGTTAAGAAGAAAATCTCTCCAAAGTGATGAATATTTTCTTGACTAGAATTATTACTCTTGGTAATGAGCAGTGCTCTATGAAAATGAGGATTTAATATGTAACCAATTAGTAAAAAAATTAAGTCAATTACCAAACACAATTTTCCATGTTAAACATTAATTAAATTCTGAAGTATTTCTTAATAAATTTAATATAGAAAATGTGAATTAAAAGAAAAGGGCAATTTAACCTATTAATCAAAATTGTGTTTATCATTATATATACATAGATTTGCCCCAAAATTACTTTGCATAGTAAATTATTTATTCATTATTTTAGGAGATAATTTACTATTTGGAATTTTAATAACATTTCATGCATTGTGAAACTAGATACTTTAAAATTAATGTTTACTTGACAAATGACCAAATATATAAAGTACAAAATAGAAATGATACAAAATAGAAAATTAAAGTTTGAGAGCACAAGAACATTTGAAGTGTACATTCAAGTTAGTTAAAAAATAAAAATATGGTGAGCTTGTTAAAATTAGGGTAAGGACCAGAAATTGTGTTTCTGATATCACTAACTGGAGCCATGAACATACAGATGCATGTTACTACACATATATACACTCACATACACTCAGGATTTGGAAAGCCTTTGAACATACTTATAACTATGACAAAATCTCTGTGGAACACTTGATACGTATAAGCAAGATGGTCAAAATTCATTCAGACCAAGGTACATGAGACTCGGTATCAGAAACACAAGTTGAAAGAAATGGATTTGTGAGGAGAAAGAAGAGAGGAAGAATGAAGAGGAAGAAATTATTCTGGGTGTTCTTCACCCTAGGATTTCTGCTTTAATAGACTGCTAGGCAGGCCTAGTGAGATGGTGAATTTTAGAAATAAACAGCACACTTTTTCTAATTCCTAGCAGAGAAATCACTGCTAATTAATAATCAATTGTTCAAATGTGCTCCTATAAACTGGATTGCAGAGTCTTTTCATACTCTAAAGCATTCTTGGAAAACAAATAAAGCATGAAGAGACAAGGAAAGTAGTGACCACAAAGCAGGTATTTCACGTGGGTATGATGTGAGAAAGGAAACCTCAAAGATTTTAAAAGGAAACACAGAGATGATTGGCAGGTAACACAAAGGGATATGAAAATATATCTCTGAACCATTCTAGCTTTTAAAGTAACTAGACAGAGGATCTGAGATCATCCTCCACGAAGCTCTGACATTTGGTAATGTAACATCCACCTTGGGAAAAGGAAGTCCAACCGATTCTGTGATCCAAGAAACAAGAAAGGTGAAGACGTCAAAGTGACATTTGATGGGAAGGGAACTGAAGTTCTGTGCTGTAGGAGTAAAGTGCTAGAGAAAGTGATTCCTATTATCCTTCTTTCCCACAGTTCAAGATTTGAAGTACAATTGAGAAGAGGAAACCACTGCTTTTCTGAAGGAGAATCTTTGGTTTCCAACATTACATTTCATTTTACAGCCCAATGATCCAAATCATCCTGGCTACCATAGTGTTTTATGTTTGTTGGTCAATTTTAATTTAATTCCTGGTACTGAATTTGACTTCAGCAGATTTAAAATACTTTAGAAAGTATTAGCTCCTCCTGGGAGATTAATGATAATCAAATTTTCGTCTAAATACAATTTAGTATGGAAAAATAGTTTATTTCCGTAAAATATGGAAAATAATCTATTAAATATTGGATTAAGTTAATGCACACTGGGCAGGTAAATATCCTGTATTCCTAACAAGCAGCATTCAAATCCTATGAAATACTTTACTAATTAGGAACTGCAGGGACGGGAATTAGGAATGTGACAACTATTGAAGGTTAGCATCAAAATGTCTTAGAACCTGGGTAGCAGAGGGAAAACACAGCTTCTGAATGCATTAAGATTGAATATTTAACTCTACTGAAGTGCAAGTACTTTGGAATAATAAAAGTTTGTTTATTGAATAATGAGAGTAATTTCCTAACAAAAATAACAGAAATGTATTACTTTGGAAAGAAATGAGTGATGGAGCTGAAAGAAAAAAATTGTAGATGGCAAATATTTTTCTTGGCAATTTCCTAGAGATCATTTAATATAAGATTACAGAGTTACCAGAATGTGGAGATGACTTCTAAGTGAATCAGGTAGGATTTATAATCATAGGTCAATTCTGAGATAGGAAACTCTACTTTTAATGTTTTTACAGTTCAAAACTTTGGAATATGTTATGTTTCAACTTTCAAAGAGCATTATCCGTGGTGGTTATATTATCTATGGTGGGATCAGGTTTGCATCATAGTCTTTATCTGTTTTATTATTTTCTGTCACACTTTCTGGCTTAACTGCTTTCAGATGCATGCACATATGTATGTGTTAAATAAAGCAAATAAAATTTCTGAACTTCATCTGTTTTTAATAATCAGACATTTTAAATTAGGTAAGTGAGCTACAATTAGAAGCAAAATACAGATTTTGGTATTCAAATGTAATTAAGATTAACTTTAAAAAATGTTGACATAAATTTTATCAAAAGAATTACATTATGCCAATTTACACTGCAGAAAATCGAAGGCACCTACATGTGGATCATGAGAGGAAAAACAACTTTGAAGTTGAGCCTGATTAAGTTTTCTTTACAGAAAATTAACTTAATGGAATATAAATTGGAGCAAATGATTTGCTAACTGATATATTTTTGTAGTCTTATTGCAAAATAAAAGTTGAAAAACAAAATTCAATCATTCTTCTCTATTTATGAATATACCTGGGGGAGGGCGGAATTAGCAGGAAACTCTGGATTGTATGTAGGTAGGTAAGATCTGTACAAAGGTCAATGCGAAAGCATGTTCAACCAGGTTAAATTGGTTTTGAGTATAGCAGGGAAATGAGTTATACCTGCAGAGCACACCTTTACTCAAAGGTCATGCTTCATAATATCTTCTAAAATATTTCAGTCCTAAAAATCTTCACTATTATAGGGACTGGTGTCAGATTTCATAATTTTATTATGTAAATATAGTTGTCTTAACACAATTATTGTAAAGAGCAAACTTTCTCCATTGTTTTAGAATATATTTTAGAATAAATTATGCTCATGAAAAATGTTTTTTCCTTGATTTTTAAAATTACATTTGTTCGTGTGTGTGTGTGTGTGTGTGTGTGTGTGTGTGTGTGTGTGTATGTGTGCATATGTGCCTGTAAGCATACATGTGTGTACGAGTGTGGGAGGATTCACATGAAACCAATACATATGGAGGTCAGAAACCATATGTAGAAGTCAATTCCCACCTTCTACCACGTCGGCTCCCAGGATCAGGTCATCAGGCTTGCTCACAAGTGTCTATTACTGCTGTGCCAACACACTGCTCCTCTTTTTCTTATTTTTGAAGTCTATCCTTTGATCTATTTTTTTCAAAAATCATGAAAACACCAGTGTGTTGATTATAGAAATATTTTATTAATTCACAACAGCTTTGAGAACAAGCCTCTGGTCTTGGCTGCTTTTGGAATTCTTATTTTCCTCTAAGTTTTATAATCATTATCAACAAAGAAGGAAAACGCAAGACTTGGTTTGAAACTACTTCGATCTTTTCACTATTGAGTCTTTCAATCCATCAATACTAATTTTCTTATATTCATACATACAATCTTTATTAGTTCTCAACTGTTATTCTCAGTTTTCTAAATAGCTGACCTGCATACCTTTTAATGAATTTATTCCAATATTCTTCACATTATGTAGTAAGCTGCCTACGAGATGGCTCAGCAGGAAAAACACTCGCAAACAAACCAGATAACTGGAGATCAATCCCAGAAACCCATGGCAAAAAGAGCCAACTGACTCTTGAAGACTGTCAACTGACATCAGCACGAATGTGTAGCATTTGCACACATGAACACAAAAACATACATGTAATATATATATATATATATATATATATATATACACAATAGTAACAGATTTTTTTAAAAAGTACTTTTAATTTCATTGTTCAATTACTTTATTTTTTGTTGTGGAAAAGCAATTATTAATTCATTAAGCATAATTATTATACTTAAGCTTATTTTAAGGTTTACATTTATACAATGATTATAAGAAAATTATCAGTTACATAGTTTTCTTTCTTATCCTTGTATTAGGTTTCTTTTGCTTGTGTTAATTCTATTTATACACTTTCAAAACAATGTTATTCAGAAAGAGAAATAATCAAAATTTAGTCATAACTGAATTAAAACATGCTAATATGCCCTCATCGTGACATTTCATAATGGTCCTCTCATTGCTGACATCATATTAAGAAGATATTTAATTCCTAGTTTTCAAATGGTTTTATTTTATTTTAATTAATTGATACTGACTTTAGTTGAAAGTGTTTTCTTCTCTATTAAACAGAACATAAAACTTCTTTCTTTTATTCTATTAAAACTGTGAATTCTAATTTCATTTAGAATTTTTGTGTCAGAATTTGTGATGAAAACTAGCCTGTACTTCATGTCTTCATCAGTTTTTAGTGACAAGTTCATCTGATATCAGAAAATGCATTTAAAGATGCTATTGTGTCTGTAAAACTCACCCCTTCATGACTGGGAGGTTTTATACGTGTTTAATGTATACTCAAATTAACTGATCATTCAAACTTTCGATATTAATCTTCCTTTCATCAGTTATAGCTAACTAAAAATGAGTCCACTTCTTCAGTATGTTTCAATAAAGCATCATAACAATTTTTATATCATTCTTTGACCTTTCTAGAGTCTCTAGGTATGTTTCCATTCTATCTTCAGGCTATTTGTATTTTTCTACTTTTTCTTCTTTTTTTTAATTTATCTTTGCAGAGATTTATGAATTACAGTAATAAACAAAATGCACTGTATTTGCAGATTCTCTTCATTGTCTACTTATCTGCCTTGTCACTTTTTACATCATATGATAAATCATTCGGGAAAACACATGCCCATTAATTCTGATCTTTTTCTGTGTTATACCATCGACTTTTCCTTAGCTAGTTAACTATTCTTTTACTAATTTCCACAGGATACTTAGGAATCTTTTTTTTTTCAGATTTTCCCAATCCTTATATACATTTAATTCTGTAAGAAAGCTTCTAAGTATGACTTTTCATACATCACACTTATTCTGATTTGTGGGAGTTGTCTCATCTTGTAGAACAAATGAATTCAAATACCTATTGCAATTTGTTGTGTTACTAATGATCCCTAGAACAGTAGTTTTATAGGACTCTGTGAAGGTATCCTAGTGATACCAAAAGTAGAAGAAGGCTTCTGATCATTATTTCTGCAAATATGACTGGTCATATTCCTTTTGTCTTCTCCCTTTGAAGCTCCAAATGCATAAATATGCATGAGTACTTTTTCTGTGTTCTTTGCATGCCATGTCCAGTTTTCACCTCTGAAAACATTTTTGTCTCATTTGGAATCATTTATTTTTTTTATAGATATGTGTGGTTGTTAAACTCCTGTATCTCTTTATACATTAGTATTTCTCAGTGTTTCACATATTCAAGTTCACTTTATCCTTTTTAGTTTTTTACTATTATTTGTGCTTTGTTCTTTTGTAAGAACTTATTCAACTGTGTGTGTGTGTGTGTGTGATATATTTCATATCTCTAGTATGATGTCAGAGGACAGCTGTGTAGGATAGATTCTCATCTGTCCTACATTTGTATGAGTTCAATGGCTGGAACTCAGGACACCAGGCTAGTGTGGCAGGTGCCTTTATGGATTAGCTATCTATCCAGGCCATCTTTACTTATTTCAATCTCATTGAGGACAGTATAATATCTTAAAGCCTGTTTCCAACACACCCATTATCTGAAGCTGTGTTTCCATAGTTGCCTTTGCTGTTTTTCCTTTGTTTTCTTTTATACACTTATCTGTCTTGCCACTTTTTATAGGATATGACAAATCATGCTAAGAAAATATGTCGTAAAATAGTCTGGGCACTATAAGGATGTCTTTATCAAGAGATGAATTACATTTGCTGTTGCTGTGCTCACAGAGATGATGATAACTTCCTGAGGTATCTCAGAGGTACCTAAACTAAATTAACTATAAACCACTTGACTTCATGAAATCTTGTCTCTGTTTCACACAGACTTACTTCTCAGTTGAAACTTTTCAAAACACTTTGGAGAGCATGAGTAAGGAGGAACAGTTGTCTACAAACCCACGACTCTTTCAAAAGTACTGTTCAGACACTCAAATATTATCATTCCTTGCTGAAATTTGAATTTATTGCCAGGAAATAGTCCATTCTTATATCTCTGGGATTTGGCCTATGTCCAATTTGACCTCACATGCTCTTTACTGGAATGTTTACCATCTAGACGACAAAGCACCTTTATTACAGCAAGGCCAGAAACTAAGAGGAAAATTTCAACGAATAAAGTACATAGAAAACCTGTGTGAGTCAAGAATCAGAGATGGTAATTCTGTCTTGTAATCAATAACCATGTAGGGAAGGGGTATGGAGGCTACAATCAAAACTCTAGAAGGAAACAATGTATACTTTGAAAGGATATAAAATGAAAAACATCCCAAAGGATAGAAAAACAGGGCATAGAACTAAATGAATGGGAAGGACAAAAACTGTTGTCTTCAGATGCATTTTCAAATTACTTTAGGTAGTTATGTTACAAGCATGACACCAACACACACACCAAACTACATGGAGTAATCTCTTAAAGGCCTCAGTCCTACACAAAGAACTACAAGCAACTGAGTAAAGCTGTGAGCAGGCCCTCCTAAAGAAAGACCACACCAATTGGTTGTCCAATGGCAAATGGTAAATCCTGAAAATGCAACAAGTAACATGGATTCAACAGGCTATATTTAGGAACATATATTATATTCATATTTACATATATATATATATATACATACATACATACATATGCATGCATGCAATGACAATTAATGAAAAAAGAGGCCATGAATTTGAAGGAGAGTGAGGAGGTGTGTATGGGATGGTGTAGAGGGAAGAAAGGGAATGGAGAAATACTGTAATTAAATTGAAATATTAAATATAAATAAAAATAAAAGTATTTTCCAACAAAATATCATTTTCAAGGTGTAAAAATCATTAGAAAGGTGAATCTAAAGTTCACTGAAGAGTTGACCTTGAAGTTCAGATCTGGAAGTTATTACCATAGACACAAGTGAACACAGCAAACTGGACAGGAGCCTTGTATCTACTGCAACACTGACACTGAACAGTAACAAAACAAATTGTTCTCAGTGAAGAGAATCCAGTTGTAGTGAATCCACCCTAAAGATGGATTGGATGATCCCAGTTCCTACTGACTCATGAACTAGGTGGAAATTTTAACTGTAATTCATTCATGATGTGCTTTACTTGGTATGTCTGAGAAGATAAAACTCAAATTTTCTACTCCCCAGACATCAAGATATTTAAATTCAAGATGATGAGTTCAGTGCCATACTATGACTGACCATTTAAATTTGGATTCAAGGACCCTGGCATTCTTTTTGCTATCTTTTCCATCTACATGTGGACTTACAACTAACGATAGCATATAAGCGGGAGAGTCCCCTCTTATTCATAGAGGTCTGGTGTCATGCTTATAGTACAATGCTCCAAAGAAATCACTCTTATGGTAAAACAAAGCAACTTTGTTTCACAGTTTGGTGAGTTAAGCTTCTTCAGCCTCATTCATTCATTATATTTTAATTTTTGTCTTGATTTTTAAGTCAGTATACTTTCCTCAATATCAGTATAAGAGGAATAAAATCACATGACTAATAAGAAGCAATTACAATTTGTTGGTGATTGCATCTCCTTTCTTTTACCCTTTGAGAATATCAAAATAAACTAGACATTACTTTTCCCTCTAGACAAAGAAAATAAAAGAAAATTTTTACTCACAAAAGGAAGCAGTAATATGCTTAAAATTTGTGAGATACAAAACAATTGAATCAACTAAGGAGGTCATCTCTTATAGCAGGCCTCCAACTCCTGCTTAAACTGCACCATGACACTGAGAAATAAAGTCTCCTTTTCTCTCTGCTTACAGCTTTTACTTTCTCTCCTCTTTTCAATGGATATGAAATAATTCTGAGGCTGGTGCAGCTCTCTCTCCTTTGGATTTTACTATGGAGGATAAATCACAGTTTCTCATGCCTTATGGCAGTATGTCATTATAAAATATTTCATACCTGATGACCTTTGAGCATTTCTTATTCAAAGATTCATGAAAGCTTAGCATGAGGTGTGTCTAATGATCCCTGTGTAAACACACTGAAAGCTCCCTCCTACAAAGGCACAGTCAGGTGGAAGACGTATTTTCGACACTCTGTCTTCAATCTAAGCATCACTGGCAGTGCCTGACAGGTCTCATTTGCTAAATAAAGTACAATGTGTCAATTTGAAATAAATGTAAATTATCACCTTTCTTCCTTGTTAATTAAGGTCTGATTAATGCAATACAAGTGGTCGTTGACAGTACAGTAAGAGAATGGCTTTGTTGAAAAAACAAAACAAGAGATGCTTAGATATAAATCACAGTTTGTCTAATCCACTGAACTCTGGGTTAGGAGGGTTATTTGGAAGGATTTGTCCCATTGAAACACAGATAGATGTTCAGATCTCTGCCTCTTAATACGTGAATCCCAAGGAGTATACAGTAGAAGGTACTAATGCTTCAGGGATATGAGCAGTACAATATTTTATACTTCAGACAAATGGCAAAAAAATCAGTTTAATATAGAATTATTCTAGGGTCTAACTCAAGATATGTTGGAAGTTTAAAAGATTTTTACTTGGGATCCTGTTTTCTACAAATTTACAAAATGAAATGTTAATATGATAGGCTATTGAACATAAATTTACATAGTTTAACTTAAAAAGGAATGATACTATGTGCAAAATGTTCATTACTTCCTTAAATACAATTTGCTTAATAATAAGATCCAAAGTGATACTAAGAGAGAAAATTTATGCTTTGAATTGGATTGGAATTATTAATTCAAATATTTAAAAAATTATCTACCTTAATTATCTAAGATATAAAATATAACACAATTTAATAAAAAGTACACAGTTAAAAGATGCATTTAGTGTAGGACATATGATTCCAGTCTCAAATAAAACATTATTTCTTTCCCCCCTAACTTTACATTCTTGTTTTACACATATTTTAGATACCTTTTGATTATTTTAAATAACACTGAAAACTTTGGAAAACACACTAATTTTGTTAAAATATGTTTGCTGTGGGATGGTCTGTATGTCAAATTGCTCTGATTGGTCAATAAATAAAACACTGATTGGCCAGTGGCCAGGCAGGAAGTATAGGCAGGACTAACAGAGAGGAGAATTAAGAGAACAGGAAGCTGAGTGAGAGAGACACTGCCAGCCGCCGCCATGACAAGCAGCATGTGAAGATACCGGTAAGCCATGAGCCACATGGCAAGGTATAGATTTATAGAAATGGATTAATTTAAGATGTAAGAACTAGATAGCTAGAAGCCTGAGCCATTAGGCCAAACAGTTTAAACAATATAAGTCTCTGTGTTTACTTGGTTGGGTCTGAGTGGCTGTGAGACTGGCAAGTGACAGAGATTTGTCCTGACTGTGGGCCAGGCAGAAAAACTCTAGCTACATATGTTCATATAGGAATTTATCAGACACTATTCCTTAAACATGTAATTTTCTTTTGTGTTTTGTGCATATGGCTGTATATCTGTGTGTGTGTTTATACTGAGGATCAAGTCTAGGGCCTTGTACATGCTAGGCAACTGCTCTATGAGTAGGATTTTTACTTTTTATTATGAGATATAGTCTCACCAAGTTACCCAATACGACTCTGAACTTTTAAAAGATATGGTGAATAGGTTACTTCATTTTTCCTATTGTTTTCTTAGACAAATATGTATTTGCACACTACAATATTATAACCTATAACTCTACTGTTCAGAGTGTAGATGATAATAGTTTACTCTGTATTTTTCAAATAATTTGGAGAAATTATCATCATATAATCAGGCTAATATAAGGAAGAGAGTCAGATCTGCACAAATTTAAAGCTGATAAAACAAGTAATCATCCTTCAATTAGAATGGGGTATGCAATGGAACAATGAAAATCTGAGCAAAATTTATTCATTCATTGAATAAATGGGGTTCTAATATCAGAGTAAAAAAAAGTTCTAAAATTCTAAAATATAATCAATCACACTGCTACCCAAACTTTAAAGGGATTATTATATTCCAACCTTTGTACTACTTTCCTTGGATGCATGTTCTGAAAACAGTCACAGGCAAGAAACTCATGGTTAATGCACCACTGATTTGCCTTAGACTTCTCTATGTCTGGGCTAACCCAGGAATGTTCTGGTCTTTCTGGAGAAGAGCCTTCCTGCTCAGTTAATTTTTAGGTCTTGGAAATTCATCGCAGATGACTAAGAGGCATGGTTCTCAGTCGACTCCAGATTAATGTAATAGTAAAAAAAAGAAAAAGAAAAGAAAAATTGTAGCATATAAATTCAAAATATCAGCTGTCTTCAATGAAATGGCACTAGGTTGTCAATCACACTGCAGAGCACCTGACCATATTTAGGAGTAGTCCTCCAACCCAAACCAAATATTTTAAACTCCATGTTTTCCTTTTTGTTGAGAGAGAAAGAGAGACCATGAAGTTGAATAAGTAAGGAAGTTAGAGGATGAGAAAGAATAAGACCAAATATATTTATGAAATCCTCAAAGAATAACTCCATATAGATTTGGAGTTAAAGGCATACACATCTATTCCCATCTTTTTCTATGTGCGCTATGTATTTAACTATCTAGAAAGCACTCTTAAAAGCTGAGCTATCTCCATAGCCCAGAAAACAATTTAAAATTTTAAAGATCATTTTCAATAGTATCTAAAAGAAAATTAACAAGCATGTAATATTTCACAATCACTTAATAGGAACAGCTTATAAAATCTACAAAGTAATACAGAAAGTAATTCTTTTAAAAACTTAATAAACATTCAACATTCATTGATTATAAAATATAATTAATTACCTACAAGTTACAAAACAGAGAAAGAAAAAGAAAGAAATAGCTAATACCTGAATGCCATTTCCATATTCAATGCTATAATAATTAAATATATACCAGACATAGAAACAAACTGGGGAGAGAAGTCAAAATGTGGGTTAGGAACTTGAAGCTTAAATGAGAAATATTCACTAGAAAGAACAACAACCCAGCCATTCTTGGGTGACTACACAAGATTTCCACAACTGTTATATGTGATCATGTGCCTGTGGGGAAACTCAGACATGCAGGTTTGTCACAACTCTCAGAGTTAACTTAACTCGATTAAATTACTGACACTAACATATCTCTCCCTATCTGTGGAGAGACAGAAAAACAGTACAGGGGAGAAAAAAATACATCAAATAAGGAAAAAATAACATGTGAGGGCATCATGCCTTCTGTGTTTATTATTGATTGTTTTTACTTGTCTTTCATAGTTTTTCAAATTTGTACTTTAATGGGTCATTGAATTATTGTTTCTCCCTGAGAGAACATTTTATGATTTTCCTTCCTTGCTTTGTATATCTACGTTTTTCCATCTATATAATAGTGTTGCTATTACTTCTTACAACTTGGACCCATATACTGTCCTTCTCAATCTGGCTTTACTCCATTTTTCACTTTTTACCCATTCCTTCCTCTTTTTGCTACTTAAATATTGATAACTTTAAATATAAAGATACTAAATTTTTCCATAACCAGTACCATAATAATGCTGTCTTTGACATTCATCAGGGATAAAAATGAAATTTCCAATCTTTTTTTTACTGCAAATTAATATCAGGACTGCTGCTAAATCATTGCATCCATTACTGAACTCCATTTCTTGACTAAAATGTAATCAGAAATATTAACCCATAAGAAGAAGGACCACTTTGTGACTCCAAAATTACAACAAACAAACAAAAAGAAGAAAAAATGGAGAAAAACCACACACACAAAAACATGAGCCAAGAAATCAGTATATCTCTACAAGCTAAAGATACATCAACAATATAATCCACAGACTACAAAATATGCAAAATAATAAAAAAAGGAGTTTAGAATTCTTCTTAAAAGTGCTGCCAACAAAATGAGGACCTCAAACGAGCAGATCAATGAAATAAGTAAATATACCTTGGACCTAAACAAGAAAGTTATCAAAATACAAAAAATGTTTAGTAAAATGGACGAGAAATTCCAAACCATGAGGGAAAAATTCAGGAAGCAAATTGGGATTCTGAAAAACCCAAACAAATATTGTGTAATTTAAAATATCCTTTGCCAAATAAAATAGAGTAGAAAGCCTAATCAACAGACAAGGTCAAGCAGAACATATCTCAGATATGGAGGGTAAGCCTGAGAAAATAATATACTCAGATAACAAAGAGAGGGAAATTAAGCAACATGACCAAAAATTCTTAGGAGTCTGGAACACATTATAAAAACTAAACCTAAGAATCTATGGGCAAAATAAGTTAAAATAATTTATAAAAATAATTTATTCATTAGTATTATGTGTGAAAATTCTCAAAACAATAGGAAGTAATAGACATATAAACACAAGGGATATTTAGAACATCAAGTACA
>CABHPP010087737.1:0-22917 GCA_902168425.1 Peromyscus attwateri | reverse complement strand
CACGCAGCCAAGTACAAGGGTTCCTTTTCATCTACAAATGCACCAACTATTGCTGTTCTGACTGGGGAAGGATGGAATTTCAATGTATTTTTAATTTGCATTTCTCAGGTGACTAGCATCTATCACCATGACAAAACACCAAGATCAAAAGCAACAAGGAGAGGAAAGGGTTTATTTGGCTTACATAGCCAGCTCACACTCCATTGAGGACAGCCAGCCAGGACAGAAACCCAGGGGCAAGAACTGAAGCAGAGGCCATGGAGGAATGCTGACTACTGCCTTTCTCTCCCTGGCCTGCCCCATTTGCTTTCTCATAGACCCCAGGACCACCTGACCAGGGGTGACACCACCTTCCAATAGCCGGGGCCCTCCCATATCAATCATTCATCAAGAAAATGCCCTACAGACTTGCCTATAGGCCAGCCTTATAAAGGAGTTTTCTCAGTTAAGAGACCCTCCCCAAAATATGTCTAGGTTTGTATCAAGTTGACAAAAACAACCAGCATAGCTAGTGAGGCTGAACATGTACAGGGTGAGAGATGAGGATCTAATATCATTCTTCTAAATGTCCATATCCAATTTTCTCAGCAGCATTTGTTGAAGAGAACTTTTTGTTTGCTTTCTTCAATATGCATTTTGGGGGTCTTGTCAAAAATCACATGGCTATAGCTGGGTAGATTGGTATATATATATATATATATATATATATATATATATATATATATATATATATATATATATATATATATATCCTTTATTTTATTTGCTGGATCTATGTGTCCATTTGGTACAAAACCATGCTCTTTTTGTTACTATGTCCTCTAGTATAACAAGATCTGATATGATACTTTCAGGATTACTTTTTTCTGATCATGCTTGTTTTAACTATCTATGCATGGTGTTTTGTGCTTCCGTGTGAATTTTAAGATTTTTTTCTATTCTGTAAAGAATGTCATTGAAGTTTTGATAGGGATTTAATTGAATCTGTAGATTGTTTTTAATAAGATAAACATTTTTACTACATTAATCCTAGTTCATGAGCAGGGAGGTCTTCCATGGTCTAGTGTTTTCTTCAGTTGCTTTCTTCACTTGTGAAACAGTTTCATCATGAAAGAAAGACCCTTTCGTTGCAGAGCCTTTTACTTCCTTGCTCTGGTGTTTATTCCCAGTTATTCTGGGTTTCTGTTTGTCTGTGTGTTTTGGTAATTGTGATCATGAATGGGGTTGCCCTCCTAATTCCCCTTTCAGTCTGTTATCCGTACGCAGTGAGGCTGCTGATCTCTGATGTTCATTTTGTATTCGGCCACTTTGCTGATCTTATTAAGAAAACCCACAGTGGCTCTTTTCATAAGGTTTTGAGGAACTGACCAATATTCTTTTGGAAATAAACTTCTTGCCACAAAAGTCTGTACAGGTGTGCACTCTCAAAGCATGGGCTGGCAGTTGCAAATGGGTTTCTGCCAAGTCTGGAGCAAGAACTCTGTGCTTGCTCAGAGGACCATGCTCCTGTTTGTCTCTTCTGCATTGTGGAAAGTGAAAAGGAGTTCGATACATCCCCTGCATGCCGTGGATCCCAGTTAGAAACCACTCTGGTCCTCCTGCTGCCCTGCTTTCAGGTAAAGGGGAGTGGGGGAGAAGAGAAAGCAGACATTGCAGACCCACAGGGAGGCATGGGAATGAGAAGGGCAGGCTGGTCGCATTGCTCTGTGGGCACTAGGAACTCTTAAACCGGATAAAAACCATCTGTTTATGAAGAAAATCGTGACCCACCTAGGTGTGCCCTTTCAAAGTTGATACATTCTCTCAAGTCAATTGTAACAAGAAGAATTTTTAAAAATCTATTGTTTTTTCCTTATACATAGGCCTAGATTCAAATAATAAAATACAACCATGCAACTACGTACAAATAAAACAAATAAACAAACAAACAAGCTAGCAATAGTGTGTAAGTAGTCCCAGTTCCATTTACCTGTGGGGCACTTTGGAGAGGAGGGCTGGCTTTGCCTCACTCTTCATATATAGGTCACTGCACTGTCTTCATTATGAAGGTCGTTTCAATGCATTTGTCCTTGAGCATGGAGCCTGTCACTCTAAGAGCCTCTGATGGTCCCAGGTGACCTCATTTCTAACCTTTGTATTATGCATATTTTGGGGGAATTAGCAGCATAACAGAGTTCCCAGAGAGGATTTGAGTAAACACACACACACACACACACACACACACACACACACACACACACACAGAGGGGGGGGGAGAGGGAGAGGGAGAGCGAGAGGGATGGGGAAAATGAATCTCTTCATCCACCAGCATAGCATTTTGGTCTAATGTTACTCATGTAGGAAAACAGGAAAGAAATTAATGGATGAATTTATTATCACAGTTATCAAGCAGCCACAAGCCCAGGTCTCATTTCATGACGGACACTAAATCTGTACTTGGCACGGTTTCATCACCAGTGGGAACTCTGACAAGCAGGCACAAAAACCAATAAGATTTCAAAATGCTTTTCACATTACCCTTTCAACATCCAGAAGCCAGTGTCTCCAAAACATAGCCGATCTTGTCTCCTGTGCCAAGTCCCCTTATTTATTTCCCATACACACAGTGAATGAGCAGAGGGGCTGTACATTTTCTGACCTTCAATAAAGACAAACTCTCCAGGAAGATGGAAACCTACTCTTCTTTCTAAACCTGTTTCTGGGTGACTTCTACTGACCTGGGACCCAAACTGGATGCCTCTCACATTTACAGGCATAAGCAAGAAAATAAATCAAAGAAGGAAGTCTTACACCTTTTACAATCCCCTGCCCCCTTTCCCAGCCGAGAGGATCTCCTTACCCTTTAAGTGAGGCCTGGGGGGAATTAGGCAGGTTGGAACGCTTGCTGGGGTTTTGACAATGAAACCACTGCTATGGCTGCATTTTGCATTTCATGCTGGGTGTTCAAACTTACAACAATCCTAGTCACCTCAAAGGAAAAAAAAGCATTTAGTACTAGAGAGGTTCCCAAAGCAGGGGTCAGAAAGTGCCTCTGCTTGAAATCTGCAAAATGTATTCACATCCGAAGTCTATTTGAGCTTCCAGTCAGTTCTCTGTTGTTTATGCCCCAGGAATTGTTCTCCAACTGACTGAAAGAGGAGAGGGTGCTCCATGTAGGCCAGTTACATCTGGTTGTGACACAATCATGGCGAAGTCCCTGATTTCTTGTCACAGGTGCTTATGGCACACACAAGTGCTCCCAGGAGTCTGGCAGGAAGAAGCAACCCCCCTCTTAATTCCTCTTGATAGCTGTGGCTTTGGTGCGTGGCTAGGTCTTCAAATGCAGTTGCTAAGAAATGAAAGCGTGTTGCTAAGAGATGGCTCAGCAGTTAGGATCTGTAGCAAAGGAGAGTCAGCCATCCAGTCATGGCTGTGTGACCACGTGCTGAGCTGCTGCCTTCATCTCCAGCAGTCTGGCCCATCTTCCATCACAAGGCCAGTTTCAGGAAAGCTTGATGGGCTGTGTTGTGGCCTTCCTTCATCATGAACCCCCGATCTGCGGTTCTTTTCTTCTCAGGCTTCAGGCAGGTCTCTGCTGCTAGCATATGCAATGTGTGAATCAACAGTGCCATGGAGTGAGCTGGCATCATCATGCTCTTTCCAGCGTTTGAATTCAGGCAAACAAAAGTGCGGAAACACCTTTGCCCCTGAGTGATGATACGTCCATCAGTTTAATGTCACCTGGAAATATCAGACCTGATTGATGTATTAGAAAGTATACCCAAAAAACATTCCTATTTCATGTGACTTGCAGAGAGGAGAGACCATAAGAACCTAGATGGTCCCTGACTTGCAATTGTTGGATTGACTCTTCTTTTGATTGTATAGTGGTACCCACGCTTGTCCATACAACAATTCTGCATCCCACATTTAGTACAGTATTCCCTCCTTACCCAAGACTTAACATGTGTATAAAGTAGGCTGTGTCAGATGATTCTGCCCAATGCTGGCTAGTGTGAAAACTTTGAGCGTGTTTATGGGCTAGCTGTGATGCTCAAGTTGTTTGCATATATTTGGTGCATGCATTTTTGGCTTAGATTGTCAACTTAAAATGACTTCATCAGGATGCAACCTGGTTGTAAGTTGAGAAACACCCATACCCTGTGTTTATCTTTTCATTGATCTATATATATCATATGTGATCTGATTTCTCAAACAGGCCACGCATTAAACATCTTCAAATTGAACTGTATGAAATAGACACTGTCTTAGCTAGGGATTCCACTATGTGATCTATTTCATACAGCAAGATGAACATTCGAAGGTTTTTTACCTGACGCTGGCTCTGTTTCCATTAGTGTGCTGCTAACCCCATTCCCCAAGGGCAACGCTATTAGGTAATGAACCATGAGTTTAAGGAGGGTTGAATAAATAAAGAAAGGTATCCAGAGGAACTATTCCTACATTTAAATACAAATTGAAACAATCTATTCCTTTTTTTTAACCTGTAGACCGCAGTCAAACTTTTTTTAAGTGACTTGTAACAAAATCATTTTAAATACACATGTCTTTGTGCAAAGTCTGAAGCTTTCTGCCATGCCACCATGCAGGCTCATTCCCTACATTCTAAGCAATGAGCTCAGAGTATTAGAACACACACAAACCTCTGCCTTGCCCACTATTAGAATTTTAAATCCTAGGTTAAGACCCGGTCTCTAGTTGAGCACAGATTTCAGTGGGATTTGGAAAAATCCTTTAAATAGACTTTTATTGGTTTTTAAGAACAGGGTTATTTTGTGTTAATAATGGGCATACATTAGGCTTTAGATAATTGCTTTATGTAACTTGGAGTTTTGGCTTTCAGCTAAATAAACACACTATGTGTTCACAGGTGTATTGTCCTCAAGGGCACTCCGCTTTTAAAGGTGGCAGCTGTTGCCAAGGTGTTGCTGATACAGTTCTGTGTATAATTTATTGGAAACAGGTGCTGGCTCATGATGAAGATAGACAGGAAACTAAAGCAGACAACATGTTTAACCACCATTAAAAAAAATTCAGGTTCAGAGAGACAATGTGTCTGAGATGTTTGGGGGTGTTGCCAGCATCCCAGCACAAGCTGAAGGGCTCCAGCAGACACCCCCATAAGGAAGAAATTGTACATGAATTTCAAGCAGCCTGACCTAATGAGTGCCTGATGCTACGCTGCCAGATTTAATTGATTACATGAAAAAGTTTGAGTTTGTGTAAGGCTAGCAAAAAAAAAAAACCAAAAAAAAAAAATAAAATACTTTCCTAAGCTAATTGTTAAAAATTACTTTCAAATGAGGTAATAACTGTTAGTTTTCAATGATCTGGACAGAGGATTAGGCTATAATGCGTTTTCATTATTTTTGGACTATTTGCTCAGGGTGCTGGTTCTGTCTGTGGGTAATGTCAGTATTGGGAAGAGTCAAGATTCATTCATATCTACCAGGTACAGGCCCAGGCTAGGCTGGAGACGCTGGTGACGCAGGAGACAGAGCAGAAGCACAAGGCCTGAGATGCTCCCCTCCCTGTGGGTCCCCTGTGCCTGCCTATGAGCTGGGGAGCAGGCTTGGACATGGCTGTCATGTCTGGTGTTTGTGGTACCAAGGAGGAGTGAAAACGAGTCAGAGACGCCTTATCCCTTAGCCCAAGCCCTTACTCCCCAGTGAAAACAAGAGAACACATTAGCTCAGATGCTGTGTGGCATTCCCCCCTGGGAACACATAGTTGGTATTTCCCCAGCTCATTTTCAGTCTAATCAGTCCCCTATCATATAACACACATGTGCAGTAAATATGCATACCAAATTTAGCCGAAAAAGTTGTTAAAAGTGCGTGCACAGTTTCTCAACCTCAAAAAAAACCCCTAAATATCTTGGCCATTTACATGCTTAAAAAATACCCAAAGGTATTAGACCACATTATGGACTATTGGCCTGCCAAAATTCATTTTTTTGGGGGGGGAGAATCCACATTTAAGTTATAACACACGGGTGTAGGGGGGAAAAGCAACTGAAACAACAAAATTTGCTTAAAAATATTTTTCACCTCAAGGCTTAGACACTGTGTGCCAAAAATGTTGACAAAACTTTGCACCAACACCGAGGGGCATGCAAGCTTTAATATCTGCTTGATGTCAAAAAAAAAAAAAAAAATCGGGGACAATTTAATGCCTGCATTAATTTGAAAGAATTTTGCGCAGTAGGTAGAAAGTTACCCATTCCAATTCCTAATCTCTCCCAGCCACCCCGTCCCAGCTCCACAAGAAAGTGACTGACAGAGCTGCAGAACCCCAGATCTGCTGGAGGGCCCTGCAGCTGCTTCTGTCACCTCCCCAGCAGCCCATCCTGGTCTGAGACATAGGAATTTGGTTTGCACACTGCCTCAGAGCCGTCAACAGAGGTTTAGCATAGAAAAGCAAATAGCTGGTGTAAAAATAAACCTTTTATTTTAAAAAAAAGCTTTATAAGGCCCCTTTATTTAGAGGGAGACTCACTCAAATAAATACACCGTTAACAAACTTATATAATGAATAATAATATATACTGTCGCAAGTGATGAGATGGAATCCCACAAAGCAAGTGCTGAAATCCGATGATTGATTATCAAACCTATAGGATAAATAAACTCCTTCAATTGATAGCTTGTCTGAGGGATGAGTTTCTATAGAAATATCCAACAAGGAAAAGTCCCCATTGCAGGGGTTCAGAGAGAGTAAACTGAATTGAGCAGAGCTGGGTTTCAGCACAGTACCCTTTCTCGGGTAGGAATGAGCGTGGAGGTTGTAGCAGGATGAGTCCAGCTTACTGACGGAGAAATGTGCTTTCTCCATCCAAGCTAATGAATTACCCGGCCATTTGGGACCCATGTGTCTAAGCATCAGAAGCAGCCATTTATAATTTATTTAAAAGGGAATTGAGAACCAAGCTGGTTTCCTTGAATGTGCTTCTTGCCAACAAGGCACTGAAAGCGTCCATTCAGAGGCCCGATTCTCTAGCTGGCTTTGCATCCTCATTCTTCTCCAGAGTCGATGCGGATAACCTCGTCAAAAGCTTCATATTGATTTTGGAAAGGAACCGGCTCTGTGTCTGTAACCAGCCACGCTCTGATGTCTGAGCAGTAGAGTTAGGAGAGAATAACAACCAATGGGAAATCCCAGATGGCCAGCCGCATGCCGGCAACTTCTCCTGCATGCCATTTTGCAGGATCCTCATTTTGAAGCCATGGGAAGACTGTCTGTCCTGGATCTTGGGAATGCTACTTTGTGATTCTGTTTTTCCCTTGGCCTTTGATTGGGAAGCTCCAACTGTACCAACCATGAGTGTTAGAGCTGCTTATAGATACCTGAGCGAGTAAACCTTTATATTTGTTGGTTCATTGATCTATCCACTCGTCTACCCACCCACACACACCCAGCCTGATTGGATACCATCTACTTAGTCTTATTATAAAAACACTCAGCTCTATTGCCTGCAAGCTGCTGTGTGCAGCATCTATTTTGTTTTGGTGCTTTGACTGAAACAAGAAAGGACTTCCTCTGTCAGTCTGAGCTAATTCCCATAGAGTAAGCTTCTCCTCTAAGCCACGAGAAACCATGTTTGGCCTGCCTGCCTGCTTCTTTGGCTTCCCACACTTGGGCATTATCCCCTCACCCTCATCACCACTGGTCCAGGTTCTAGGTATCCGAAGGGTAGATGGCTGGCTGCTACATCCCAGAGGCTACTGAAATGAGTCGCATCAAGCCTGTCTCCAAACTGCTGAGCCTGCTTACTCTGCCTTACTTGTTCCTTCCAAAGGAAAACCACAATAAAAGTTCCTGCCCACATTTTCCTCTCACTCTTTCTGCCTCCTGACTGGCTGGCACTCTGCCATGTGGCTTCAGATGGCCTCCCATGTCCCCTCCTTCACAAAGAACAAACAATCTTTTCAGTGGCGGTTCACTCCTGATATGCTGGTCTCACCATCCCAACAATATTAAAACCTACATTTTAAAACAGGTCCAGTATGGGGTTGTCATGATGGTTCAGTGGGTAAAGGCACTTGCCCCCAAGCCTAATGACCGGAGTTTGATCTCTGGAACCTACAGAGTGGAAGGAGAGAACCGACTCACATGAGCTTTCCTCTCACCACCACACATGTGCCATGGCACACATGCATGTACCACACACAAAATAAAGAATGCAAGAGGTAAGCTAATTTTCAAAATTAGGGGAATGAATGTTCATTTCTTCCAGATCTCAAAACAACTGGATGAATGAATTTAGCCTTGGGACTGGAGAACAAGAAACTCAGTCCTGACCATTACATACCTAAACAAGTGGCTTAGCCAGACCTTTCAATCTTGCTAGTTTTTACTTTGAGCATTTGGACACTTACCATCTTACTTGATTATGGTAACAGTTACACAGTTTAGTGGATGTGAGACACCCAGTTGTGTGCCAGAAAGAGTGTTAAATTCACTATTTTCTTTTAAGCATCTTGCTCTTCTTTATTTGAGTCTTATGAATTCCACTGAGGGCCACTTTCCCAGTGACATTCCTGAGCCAGTAGAGATGACAGGGAAGACCATTTTCAAGCCAAGTACTAAGGTGAAGGGTCATTGGGAAGGACACAGGAAATGGGGTCAGATTTTAGGGGTGATCACCACTCAACAGCTGGTTTGTAAAATAGGTAGAAGCTTTACCTCCTGGGATGATTTAAGATGAATTGAGGTACTGGCCAAATGCAGAGGGCCAGGGATGAGAGAAGTGCATGGGGAGGTCCTGCAGGTGGATTTCTCAGATTCATTCCTAACGTGATGCTCTCAAACCAGAACCACCACCTCGAAGTTGGTGGAAGGCTATCTCGAAGGTCAACACCCTTCTGGAGAATGATGCACCTCAGTTAGGCCACACTTGCCCTAGGCAGACCTCTCAGCTAAATCTCAAGCAAGAATTCAAAGATATTTGAGAGAATTTCTTGAAAGTTTTACTATTGTGAATGAGATTTTTCCAACCATTACCAAATCCCACGAGTTTATGAAATGACTCCATTGGAATATCCAAACAGATTATAAACCATCTTATATATAATCAAAGTTCACATGAGGCCACTGAGCTACCAGACTTAAGAGTATTGCCAATCCACTAGAGCCAATAGACAATTAGGGATTCTTTTTTGCCTAGTGTTTTCCCTCAAGGAACTTTTGCCTAATGGATGCTTGGAAAGTATAATGGGGAATAACAATAATTGGATCTTCATAATAGAAGAATAACCAAAGCAAATAAATGATTGAATTTGTAAACAGATGTACACATGGGCAGAACTTGGTGAGTTAGTCCTACCTGTATTGAAATGTCAACTCTAGAACTCATGGACCACACTTGTCTTTGCTTAGCCTTGACTCCTCACAGTAAAATAGTAATGACAAGCTGACCTTGTGGAATTAAAATGCTGATGGCATAGGACATGACCATCATCTAGGGAGTACCTACTACCAGCCAGGCAAGAGTCCCACAGGTGGTAGTTTGACCTAGTTTACAGAGAAATAGTCTAAGAAACAGAATAGAGGCATAGGGATCTAGGATTTACCCAGGACACCAAGCCTGGAGATTATGTCTTTAATTATTATATGTTACCATTATATTATATTTATGATGTGGTATCCCAAGACTAATTCTTCAGAGACCTGTGTGCATTTCTTGGTATTATGTCTTTAATATCAAGACTCCTCTCCTTGCTCAACTGGCCCTGGCCTCAGTACTTGCTCTTTTTGTACTAGCTCATGTCCCTATGAGCACATTTCTTCTATTGCCAACTTCAGACTTTGGAGTTGAGGGGAATGAGGGGAGTCTAAAAGGCCAGGGTGGGGACCAGGCTGCCTAGATAAGAGAAACTTGGAAGCAAGGCTGGAGTGAGTAGTCAGCAAGTATTTATTTAGTGCTAGGCATGTTGGGGAATAGAGAAAAATTATAAGACGCCATGCAGTCCATGGCCGGGCTTCTGGTGCGAGTCCCTTGTGTAAGGATCAGGCCTGGTGCCGGGTTCTGCCCAGCCTGTGGAAGGCTGCCATGGTTTTTTTGAGACTGGTTGGCTGGCCTCTATGCAGAGCAACAGGAAGTAATGAGCAAGCCAAGGCGCTGGGAATGACTGAGTTGAGTCTGTGCCACTCACTACCAGTGAGTCCTGTCCCCTCTGAAGCTCGGTTTTCATAGCTATGCAGCGTGAACTGCATCAGGACTTGCCAAGGCCAAGCATATCTCAGTGGTTTATTGGGAGTGAAATAAGCTCAACGAATGTGGGTCCTTATTAAGAAACATTGATCGAGGTAGAGAAAGGGAGATATGTGCTGAAAGTCCTGCTTCACTTTCTCTTGAGTGTCTTTTGCCGTAGCAAGTTCACAGTAGAGGCATACTTGATGTGTGTGTCAGGGATGTAGGCTTTCCCAATCAATTTTCATGAACTTGGGAGTGAGAGAGTGTTAATAACTAAGCATAACCCTTGAGAAGAAATAGGAGAAATAGTTTTTAAAAAGTGGAAAGACAAGCCCAGGGACAGAGCTGGTGGGAAAGCATACAGTTTCTCTTCTTTAGGCAGGTAATTCTGAGATGCATGTGGTGATATTTTGTGCATGCTCTAATTAATACAGCTTGCCTGAAGATCAGGGTGTGGAGCTAAGTCACTAGTTAGCCATAGAGGTCAGGCAGTGGTGGCACACACCTTTAATTCCAGCACTCAGGAGGCAGAGGCAGATGGATCTCTGTGAGTTCAAGGCCACCCTGAGCTACACAAGCTTGATCCAGTCTAAAAGAGAAACAGAGCCAGGTGGTGGAAGCTCACACCTTTAATCCCAGCACTAGGGAGGTGGAGACAGGAATATAAGGTGAGTGGAGACAGAAGCTCGCTCGTCCCTTTCAGTCTGAGGATCCCTAGAGGTCAGAAGTCTGGTGGCTGGCTGCTCTGCTTCTCTGATCTTCAGGCAAGCTTTATTTGTTAGATCACAGACAAAATATCACCTGGGGAGTTGGTGAGAGGTGAGAGGTGGCTGTGGCTTGTTCCTTTTTCTCTCTGATCTTTCTGCATTTACCCCAATATCTGGCTCCGGGTTTTTATGAAGACCAGTTAGGATTTGTGCTACAGGCACATTCAACATGGCTCCTCAGAAGGCCCGGCTAGATGAGAGACAATGCAATATCAATGCATCCTCTGTCTTTGTGTGTCTTCCTCTCTGCTAGGACTGACCTCCAGAATGAACCGCTGTCTCAAACTTTGATATGTAGGCAGGAAAGATGGAGGAGGGGCTTCCAGACAAAGCCATGGCATAGCATCATAGTCAAGAGTTTTGAGGTTGAGTTGGAGCTTTTCTGGGTACCGGCCATGTGATGAAAATATTACTAAGTGTGCCCAAGCCTGTGTTTCACCATCAACGCAATGCGAATGCTGGATGGTGTGGGTTTCATGCCATTGCTTTGAAGGCTGGAGTAAGTGATGCTTAGCCTGTGCAGATGGTGGGGGAATCCCTAAAGCGGAATTTAAGACTGGAATTCATGTGAGGTCATTAGCCAGAAGGTTTCTCCAGTCCTGCCTGGCCCCATGGTCCCTCCGCTGCTTATAAAATAATCATTCAAAGGCTTAATATTATTTACAAACTGTATGGCCTATATCCTGCCGTGGGCTTCGGGCATTTTTAAATAGTGGCTGAAAGTTCCCTCAACATCCCATGGACTGGACTGGAAGAAAGGGGCAGAGGCTTACTTACAGGGGGAACCAGGCTGGCACTGGAGTGGGTGGAGTCTTGGGAGGAAGCATCCAAGTGGCTGATGTGAAAGAGATCTGACAGCGGCTTGTAAAGGGAAAGGGGAGGTGGTAAGAAGCAGTGAGCCCTGTTTCTCATAAGCAAAGAGAGTCCACAGTCAGGACATTCACCAGCACGGGAAAACACAAAAGTAGGTAAAAGGCGAGAGAGAACCCAGTATGGGATCATTCCGTTTGAAATGTATGGGCCGGGGCAGTAAACCCCTGATGGAGCTGGCTCTGAGTACAGCTTGGGAAAGGCAGCTTACTTAGGTCACGGGGTGGCGTCCTGCTTTTCAGATGCTGAGTTGGGACCTGGCATCGCGGAGGGACAAGCCCACTGAATAGGCAGCGAAGGATGAGCATGTGGAAAAGACACCATAACTGGGGTCCCCGTAGAGGGAGGGAGCACGGCTTGCTCTCCTGACATTCCTCCCGTGGTTTTCACCAGTCTAAACGCTCCCTGGATGGAGCACTTCAGACATTGTGTTGAAAGGGCTGGAGAGAAATCGCTGAATTTTCAAGTCTCTCCTCATTCCCTGTCCTCATCACTCAAGCCCCGGGGATCCCACCTCCCGCTGCCAGCACCTGTCTTCCTTCTCTGGTGCATTTTCCTTAGCGGGAATTAACATATTCCAGGAGCAGGGATTTGCCAGTCGGTGAAGGAAGTTAATGTTTGGTACCTCAGCTCCCTTGCAACTTGGGTAGAACCATCTGGAAGGGCATGTTCTTCCCTGGCTCTTGAGTTCCTTGTTGGTGAGAAGTTCTGTAGGATTCTGAGTTTCTAGTATGTTCTATTTCCTGTTGGACAGTGTCAAGCTTTCACTTCTCCTCAGGTAGCTGGACGACTTCTCAGTAGCTTCGGATATGGACAGTTGGAGCCAAGACACGGCTCAGCTGTCAGAGCCTGGGGGGACTTTAATTATAGAAAGCATAGACATCATGGGAGATGTTTCTAAGCTTTTCAAACTGTAGGTTCCATCTGGAAAATCTCAGAAAGGTTGGCCATGTGGTGTGTTCCGTATGACATAACCCATGCTTAACACTCCTGCTCACGTTCCCAGACACTGAAAAACTGCTTTCCAGGACATTCTTATCCCAAAGTGTCTGGAGTCCTCATGGAAAGCCTCCTCTAAGCATTGGTGTTCAAGTCCAAATTCGGCATGTGAAACTTCTCCTGGGCTTTTCTCTTAAAACACCCATGTGGCCACAGGATCTTACAGTATCTGGAGATTTCTTCATTCTTTCGCCTGCCCCCATAGTCAGGTGGTAATCGCCACTTAAAAACATTAAAATTGGTGCAGTAAAAAAGATTTATGAATATTAATTCTTTTTATAGCAGGTCATAATGTGAGCTGGAGAACAGAGCTTGGGTTCTTCACGGCACTGTACTGCAAATGAAAACAGGGATCCGTGTGGTTGGAATTATTAGCTGGAGAGGCTAGTTTGAAAACTAATTTGTTTAGAATGGCTTTGCTCTGAACTCACCAGACACCCAAAATTTGTGGAGCGTCTGTTCTGAAAAGGAAGGACCATGAATTTTATAGCCGTCATGTTCCTAATCAGCAACATTAGCCAAAGAATTTTAAAAATATGTTCTTAAAATGCAAGCAACAAAGCACCGAGGTGGCTAGTCTTAGGAAGGACACATCTGCAAACTTTCTGAAGCTATCCTTTAAAAACAGCATTCAGACTCTAGAGGTGGTGTGGGTAAAGCTCCTGCTGCAAGTGTGAGGAGGTGAGTTCAGATCTCCAGAGCCCATGTGAAGCCAGACATGGTAGCATGTGTCTGCCATCTCAGTACTCCTGTGGTCAGATCTGCAGAGCTAGGTGTCCTCGGCAATGAACAGTTAGAGACCCTGTCTAAAACAAAGTTGAAGACTAGCACTGACCTCTGAAGTTGTCCTCTGACCTTCAAAATACATCTTGGCATGCATGCTCACACACACATGCACACCACACGCACATACATCACCACTGCTGCACCACCAACCAACCAACATTGAACAAACATTCTTACTTCACATTAGCCAAAAAGCTGAGAAGGGGTGACTGGATGGTCACTTCTCTACATGTCCTCATCTGTTCTAGTTTGCTTTTGCTATGGCAAATACAATGACCAAAAGCAAGAGGAAAGAATTTAATTAATCTTGTCCTTCCAGGTCATAGTCCATTGTTGAAGGAAGCCAGGCACAAAGCAGGAACGCAGAGGCAGGGGCCATGGAGAAAAGCTACTGACTTTCTCTCTGGCTTGCTCACTGGCTCATGATCAGCTAACTTTCTTACCCAGCCCAGGCCCACCTGCCTAAGGATAGTGCTTCCCACACTGGGCTGGGCCCTCCCACATCAGTCATCAGTCAAGACAATCTCTCACAGACATGGGACTGTATAGCTGAAAGTTTTCCTGTGTCCCGCCCAGTCTGCAGCCGCTCAGACCCAAGTAAACACACAGAGGCTTATATGAATTAAAACTGCTCGACCATTAGCTCAGGCTTCTTACTGACAAGCTCTTACATTTAAACTCAGCCTGTTTTTGTTAATCTATATGTTGCCACGTTTTCCATGGCTTTACCTGTGTGTCATTACATGCTGCTCCCTGGATGGCAGGCTGGTGTCTCCTCACTCAGCCTTCCTCTTCCCAGCATTCCCCTTATCTGCTTATCCCACCTATACTTCCTGCCTGGCTACTGGCCAATCAGTATTTTATTAAACCAGTGTACAAAAGCATTATTTCACAGCAGCACTGGCTATTCTTCTATTGAGATTCTCTCTTCCCTGGCGACTTCAGGTTGCATCAAGTTGACTGATGATAAAAACTAACCAGGATATCTTCACCTTTTCCATAAAGATATATTCTCAGAAGTCACTGGGATACTAAATTCCCTCCTTGCCATCTCTGCAGACTTTCATACCATGACCACTTTTCTGACATACTCTCTTTTCTTGGCATCAGCTAGATAAATCTTGAAGGGAAAAGGCTGAACTCAGCCATGGTGGCAGACATTCAACCCCAGCTGTGCCTTTTATACTATGACTGGTCAAGTTGATTAACTTCAGGGTCTTCAACTGTACAGTAAGGGAACAATTGTACCTACCTAGGTGGTGATGAAGGGCCAACAACTCAGGGTACATGAATCATGGCCACATTGCCTGACACTGTGTTGTTAGTCTAGGATACAGTGGCCCAGCCTAAGTCTTCTGTAATGTAATGTTTTGTGCTATCCTTTTTGACAGCTGTGCTTGATTTTGATGTTTGAGCCATCGGTTTCTCTCTTTAATATTTTACATTTGATTAAAAAACCCTTTCCATTCTATGGGATGATTTGAGTAGAATTAGTTCTTCTTTGGACTTCTGGTAGAATTTTGCAGTGGATCTATCTGAGTCTCTGCTGTTTTAATTGGGATTTTAAAAAAAAATTACTATTATTGCTTTGACTTTGTTGCTGGCTATTGATCTGTTACTATTATTAATTTCACCTTATTTAATTTTGGTAGGTCATATGCAGCCAGAAATCCATTCATTTCTTTTGGGTTTTTCTGCTTTAGTGTAATATAGGCTTTAAAAATCTGTCCTTCATGATTTTTCAGAAGTTCATTAGTTCTTGTGTTATGCCTGTCTCCCTTTTCATCTGTAATCTCACTAATTTGAATTTTCATTCTCTTTCTTTTGGCTAATGTGTCTTGGATTTTTCAATTTTATCTTTTCAGAGAATTCATTGTTTCATTGATTCTTTGCAATGATTTTGTTATTGTTTCTATTTCATTACTTTCTGCTGTGATCTTAATTATTCCTTCCTGTCTGCTGGTTTGGGATTTGGTTTGTTCTTGTTTTCCTAAGTCCTTAAGGTATACTATTAATCTCTGGAGTTGAGAAGTCTCATTTTTTTTTAATGCAAGCATTTAGGGTTATAGACTTTCTGTTTTAGGATTTCTGTTGCTGTGAAGAAACACCATGACCATGGAAACAATTTTAAAGGAAAATATTTAATATGGGCTGGCTTACAGTTTCAGAGGTTTAGTCCATTATCATCATGGCAGGAAACAAGGCAGCATGCAGGCAGACATGTTGCTGAAAAAGGAGCTCAGAATTCTACATCTTGATCCACAGGCAACAGGAAGTGAACTGGGTCTTACACTGTGTGTAGCTTGAGCATATGAAACCTCAAAGCCCGTCCCCACAGTGATACACTTCCTTCAACCAGGCCATACTTCCTAATAGTGCCGTTTCCTATAGGGCAAGCATGCAAACACATGAGTTTAAGGAGGCCATGCCTACTGAAATAACCATGATTTTCCTCTTAGGATGGTCTTCATTGCATATATGTTATAGACTTTGTTGTGTTGTGTGTTCATTTTCATTCAGTTCTAGGAAATGTTTTGTTTCTTTCTTAATTTCTTCAGGGACTCATCATTCAACAATGTGTTGCTTAATCTCTGTGAGTTAGTGTGATTCCTGTGGTGTCTCTTGCTGTTGATACCAGACTCTGTTCCATGACAGTTAAATAGAATACAGGGTGTTACTTACAGATGCCTATGTTTGTCTAGGCTGGCTTTGTGTCATGATTATTTTATTACTTTTTTTTCTGATATGAATCATTTACAAAGAATGAAAGCTCTATTCCTTTCACTTTTTCTTTTTACTTAGAAGCTTTCTTCAATTTTACCTTATGATGTAGGTGAGTAAACCTTTAATCATTTTTAAAGTGCTTACTTTCTGTTTGTATAGAAAAATGAATTTGTGTATTTATTAAATCACACTAAAAAGGAAATTCTTTCCAGTCTCAAAGTTATAATGTCTGCATTTTCCTTTAACTCTAATATTTCTACTTCCATATTTAAATCTTTTTAAAATTATTTATTTTTATTTTATTTGCATGTGGGTATGCCTGAGTGTATATATGGGCACTACATGTGTGCAGGTACCTGTGGAGAAAGGAGAGGGTATTGGATATGCTGGATAATGTATCTGCAATGAGATGAGATGCCCTGCAAGAGCAGTTAGTGCTCTTAACCCGTAAGTCATCTATCCAGCCCCCACATGTAATTGTTTTCTCTTTAGAGTGTACTAGGTGCTCCTTGGTTAATGATGGAGTTATATTCCCCAAAGCCTAGAATTAATTAAAAATATCAGATGCCAGACTTGAATTTACTGTACCTAGTCTACAGACTGAGCTGAGAGCACTCACAGTAGCCTATACTTGGCTTTCCCAGAGTGTTGATCCCTGTGTCATGAGCTAGGGAAAAGATCAAAACTCAAAATTTGAAATAAAGTTTCTCCTGATTTGTGGGAGCCCACAGAGGCTTCCTAGTGACAAATTACTCAGGATCAGAGAATCTGAGCTTGCTTCACCCAGCAGGGCTGCATAATGGATGATTTGGCTATGGGCATGTGTTTGGAAGGGTCTACACTTGGCTGTACAGTATGCTTTGATCTTGCAAGGGGGTGGTCTTTTGTCTCTCCCCTTGGCATATTATAAAAAGAACTTTTGCATAAAGGATGAGGGTGTTGGCTATTGACCCAGGCCCTCCTGAAGCTATCCTGTGTCTCTGTCTTTCTCCTCATCATCTAGGTCTCTCTTTCTATCTGATATATTCTTATCCCTCCCTCCTATACCTAAGAACCCTTCGATGGGATAGGTGGGAGCAGGTTGGAGCTGGTCTCCTCACAGTCCCCCCCACTATGTGTTGTTTTAATATTACTACAAAGGCTAAAAATATTAGTCACACCATTGTTAAGTCAGGAGTCATTCATACTTTGGGTGTATAGTAGAAAACTGAATTTTCCAGAGTTAGGTTATTGACCGAACAATCAGTCCTTTCTCTCACTGAAGACTGATGCTGTCTGTGTTCCCAAAGGTACCACAAAGCTAAGATGCTCTTGTGTCTACTATCCTGTCCATTTCATTGCCTTACCATTTTAATTAGAACTGCTTTTAAATGTCCTAATACCCAGTGAGAAGAATCTTCCTGTCCTTACTTTTCAAAATAGTCTTTGCTATCCATGGACCTTTCAGAACTCATTTCTGTGTTTTATTTGTTTCTTATTTATTTATGTGCATATCTGCATGAGTTTACGTGCATGCCGGAGCCTGCAAATGGCAGAAGAGGGCATCAGATTTCCTGGTACTGAGGTTAAAGATGATTGTGAGTCACCATGTGGATGCTGGGAACTAAATCCAAGTCCTCTGCAAGAGCAATAAACACTTTTAACAACCGAGCCATCTTTCCAGCCCCTAGACTTTATTTCTAGAAGGAAAATTATGCTTGAGTTATAATTGGAATTGTATCACTTTTAACTAAATTTGGGACATGTTGAGATCAATCTATTGTTAAATGACCTCAATCGTGGGCAGAACATTTATGCAAGGCAACTCTCACCCCGTAGAATATAATTTACATTTTCTCTTAAAAGATCCATGCCGTCTTTATGAAATTATATTACTGTAACACACTAGTATTTGTCACTATCAAATTTTCTTATGCTTTCTTGTATTAGTTATGTTTCTGTTGCTCTGATAAAATATCATGATCAAAATCAACTGAAGGAAAAAGAGTTTATTTTGGCCTACAGTTCTAGAGGGAGAGTGCATAATGGCATGAAAAACATGGCACACTTGCTTTAATATTTCATCTTAACACAATTAATGACCATCATCAAGAAACCAAATAACAACCTTTTTAGAAGGTTGGTGGCAGTGTAGACTGGTACAGACACTACAGAAATCGGTGTGTAGGTTCCTCAAATAGAATAAGCTTATGACCTAGCTGTTCCATTCCTGGGCAAATACCTAAATTCCATACCTTGCCACAGAGATACCTGAATGTCTAGGCACATTGCTGCTCTATTCACCAGGGCCAAGGAATGGAAGCAGCCTAGCTGTCCATTCACTGATGAATAGATAATGAAAATGTATTACATATACACAATGGAGCACATTTTGAAATATTTACTGGCCATTTCATACAGTTATTTAGCCCATTTTTTATAAAAAAAAATTGGTTGTTCATTTCCTTATTTATTTGTTTATTAAAGTTTTAAAAACCAATATCAACTAATTATGAATTTGCAAGAAAATCCATGGAACTGAAGACATATTTTATTAAGTGAGGTAGCCCTGGCTCCCAAAGACAAATTCTGCACTTCTTCCCTCACATGGGGCTTCCAGCTTCTACTTTTCATATATGTGCAATCATGTGGGAATAAGCATGGGTAGAGGACAGGAAAACAGAACAAGGCCCATGGCCAGTGGGGGTAATAGATCACATAAAATATGAAAACGGAAGGGGAAATACTATGAGTGGAACAGGAGGGCAGCAGGACCAACTAGAACTAAGTATGTGCAAAGAAGCCATAAGGAAGCCTCCTACTTTGTAAACTAATTAAAAAATAAACTTAAGTAGGACATGGTGGCATATGCCTTTAATCACAGCACTTCAATTGCCCGGGGTAGTTAGCTAGGTTTCCAGTACTAGTCATGATTTCTCTCTTGTTGAGTGGGTTCTAAGTCCAATTAGAGGGCTATTAGTTACTGCCAAGCTATGTGTGCCACTACCCTTAATGTTATCATGCCATGCTGGTTGTTGTTGTGGTTCATAGGCATCAAAGCTGAACAGGACTGTTGGTTGCTTTTCTCCATGTGGGCTCTCATGGCATCTTCTGGCCCGTGAAAGCTTGTCCTCATGGAGGAAGCTTTCAGGTCAGTTCCAGCTCAGGTACCTCTGGGCCTTATGTCTGAAGTGTATGCTAGCTTCAGTACTTACCTTCAACCTCTGGAAGGCAACCAAAGCAATGGCAATTGCAGTTGTTTTAGGAGTCTCTCGGGCTACCCTGACAACAACTGATGCTTCTCATGCCTAGTGTTGGAGTCTTCATTAGTCTACGATATTGTCAGCCCAGATGGGAAATGATCATCGAAACTGTATCTGTATATGTATACACAGACTTGTATGTATTATATGTAATTTTAGGTCGAAAGATAATGTGATTCCTTATGACCGTTTCAGACATCCTTACTGTTGTTCCACCCTCCTTCTTCTTCTGTATTTATCTCACTCCATAATCAAAGTACCCCCTTTCCACCTGTGCCCTGCTATTCTCCTCTGTTGCTCCTCTGCCCCAGCCACAGTCTCCTTTTACTTTCCTGGTTTCTGCAGTAACTCCAAGTCATGAAGTAACATCTGAAGCTATGCAGCTAGGAACTGCAGATGACATAGAACATGTGACATTTGTCTTTTGGTTCAAGGGTACCTCTCGCAATATTTTTTCTAGTTCCATCCATCTCCCTGCAAAAATTCATGATTTCGTTTTTCTTTACAGCTGGATAGTATTCCATATCATATATACACCACAATTTCATTACCCATTCACCAGCAGAAGGACATTTAGACTGTTCCCATTTCCTGTCTGTTGTGAATAGAGCAGCAATGAACCTGACTGAGCAAGTATCTGTGGAGGAGGAGGTCAAGTCCTTTGGGCATATGCGACGAAGGTTCCTATGGTAGATTTATTTTTAGGTTTTGATGGTTCTCCACAATGATTCCTGAGTGACTAGACCAATTTGAAATCCCACCAACAGTGAATGAGGGTGCCCCATGTCCTCTCTAGCATCTGTTGACCATTGTTTTATTGACCTCTGCCATTCTGACTGGGATAAGATGGACCTCAAAGCTGTTTGGTTTTGCATTTCCCTAACTTTTAGGGACAATGAACATTTTTTTTTTGAGATATTTCTTAACCATTTTTATTTTTTTCTTTTGAGAACTCTCTGTTCAGATTTCAAACCTATATTTGGTTATTTGACTCTTTGTTTTTTGAGTTATTTATCTCTTCTTGATATTAACCCTAGACTTCCTCTTTACTCTATTGATTGTTCCTTTTGCTGTGCAAAATTTTCTAGATTTATGAGGTCTCATTTGTCAGCGGTTGGCTGCAAATACTGAGCAATTGTAATCCTATTCAGAGAGTCCTTTCCTATACCTGTACCCTGTAGGGTACTACTGAGGATTTCTTCTAGCAGCTTCAGTTTCATATCTGGGTGTGTGACCTATGATGAGTTGGATTTTTTGTTTTGTTTTGTTTTGGTTTAGTTTTTTTTTTTTTAACAAAGTGATGCATTCAGTTCTAATTTCATTCTTCAGTGTATAGACATCCAGCATTTCTAGCATCATTTGCTGAAAATGTTATCTTTTCTCCTGTGTGTGTGTCTTTAGCATATTTGTTGATTATTAAATGACTATGGTTATAATTATAGTTTTGCATACTTGTTTTGGATATTTGATTTTATTCCATTGGTCTACATATCTGTTTTCCTTCTAGTACCATATTGGTTTTTTATTACCATGGCTCTGTAATATGTCTTCAGATCTTGAATGGTAATCCCTCAAACATCATTCTTTCTGTTCAAGATTATTTTAGCTATCTGGGGCCTTTTATTGTTCCACATGAATTTTGAGATTTTTTTCTTTCTTTCTTTCTATTCCTGTGAAGAATGAGATGAAGATATTGATTGATATCACATTGAAATTGTAAATGTTTTTTTGGTTGAATAGTAATTTTTACAATATTCTACCAATCCATAAACATGAGACACCTTTCCATTTCCCACTGTCTTTCTCTATCTCTTTCTTCAGAGGTGTAAAGTTTTCACTGTAGAAGTCTTTGACCTGCTTGGTTAGGTCTGTTCTTAAATATTTTAGTTTCTCTGAGACTATTATAAATGGGAGTGTGCCTATGAACTCTTTCTCTGTGTTTTTGCTGTTCATACATAGAAAGGCTATTTATTTGTGCACATTGATTGTATAACCTGACACTATGCTGAAATTTTGATCATTTCTAGTTTTCTGGCACAAATGTTCGAACTCTCTTATGTATAATATCATGTCATCTGCAAGAAGGGAAAGTTTGATTTCTTCTCTTTAATTTGTACCCCTTTAATTTCTTTCTATTGCCTTATTGGTCCAGGTAGGGCTTCAAGCACAGTATCAAAAAGAAGTAGAGGATGGTCATGCCTGTCTCATTTGAGATTTCAGTGGAACTGCTTTATGTTTTTCTCCATTTTAGGATGATGCTGGGTATAGGCTTCTCATATAAAGCTTTTGCTATGTTGTGTTGAAGTGTGCTCCCTGCAGTCCTACTCTTTCTAGGACTTCTATCATGAAGTCATGTTGAATTTTGTCAAAGGCTTTTTCTGAATCTATTGAGATGATCACGTGATTCTTGTCTTTAAGTCCATTTATGTGGCGTATTACATTTATTGAATGAATATGTTGAACCATCTCTGCACCTCTGTGATAAATCCAACTTGGTAATAATCTTTTTGATAGATGTCTGTATTTGGTTTGCAATTATTTTATTGAGGACTTTTGAATCCACGTTCATTGGGGATATTGATAGGCCTGTTGTTTTCTTTTCATATTTGTGTTTTTACCTGGTTTTGGTATTAGCATGATACTGGATTATAGAGGGAATTTGGGAGTGCTCCATCTCTTTATATATTTTTGGGTAGTCTAAAAAGGATTGGCTGTAAATCTCTGAAACTCTGATAGAATTCTGAGATGCCATCTGAGTGTTTTATTGCAAAACTTTTGATTACTGTTTAATCTCATTTGTTATGAGCTTGTTGAGGCCATTAATTTGTTCGTGTTTTCTGACTTAATTTTGGTGGTTTGGGTGAATCTAGAATTCCATCCTTTTCTTTGAGGTTTTCCAACTTAATGGCCTACAGGCTTTGATAGTATTCTCTTACACTACTCTGGATTTCGTTGGGGGCAGTGTGATAGTTCCCTGTTTATTTCTCATTCTCTTAATTTGGGTCCCTCTCTCTTTCTTTTTGGTTACTTGTTTATCTATCAAAAAAATGAGCTCTTCTATTCATTCTTTGTGTTGTTTTCTTTGTTTCTATTTTGTTGATTTTGGTTCTGGTTTTCTTGTCTTTACTTTTTTTTTCTTTCTGTCTAGTAGGTTTGGGTTTAGTTTGTTTTTGTTTTTCCAAATTTCTGAGTTGTATCATTAAATCATTTATTTGTGTCCTTTTTTAATTTTTAATGTGGGCACTCAAGCTATAAATTCTCCTCATCTTCTGTTTTTAATGTGTCTCAGAGGTATTATTTTCATTTAGTTTCAGACTTTTTTATTTCTGTTTTT
>CABHPP010087736.1:0-11092 GCA_902168425.1 Peromyscus attwateri | reverse complement strand
AAGATTAGTATCTTATATCCTCTTCTAGAATCTGGCAAGTGGCCCTCCAATGAAGAAGTGGAGTCTAGTTCCTCTTTGTACTAGAAGGAGAGAGGCCTTTTCTTTGCTCATATCCAATGCAATGTGACATCAAAGTCTAGGTCACCAACATTCTGCAATTTTTACCTTGTTTGGTAGGAGGCTCACCTTTGGAGCTCTGAGCCACCATATAAAAAGTCCACACTGGGAAGTGATGGTGCACACCTTTAATCCCAGCACTCAGGAGGCAGAGGTAAGTGGATCTCTGAGTTCAAGGCCAGCCTGGTCTACAGAGTGAGTCACAGGACAGCCAGGGCTACACAGAGAAACCCTGTTGCAAAAAGAACAAAGAAAATAGCAAACAAACAAAACCAAACAAACATAAGCCCAGTTGTTTTGAAAGTTACCATTCTGCCAGGAATCTCAGACCACTCAGGAGGCTGTTTAGAGGAATTCCAGTGGAAAACCTCCACTGACACCTCAGATGATGTCTGTGCCACTTATTAGACACCAGAATAAAGACACTGTAGATGATTTCAGCCCCTAGCCATGGAGCCTTGCACTTCAGAAAAGAGATCAACTGTACCTCTTGTTCACTGTTTACATCTCTAACCCGCAGAACCAATTATTGCAATAAATCAATTGTTTTCTGTTGCTCTTAGTTGAAGTAGTTTGTAACACAGCAGTTATTTATTTATTTTCAGCCTATGCTTAGCTTCTATTTCCCTGCTAGAATACTAGCTTCATGAGGGCATGAATTTGTTTCCCTCACTATTGTATCCCAAATGCCTAGGCTAGTCCTTAGTAATAATGAATACTCAGGAAATATTTATTGAGCAAATCTGGGAGTGATTGTGTAGTTAAGTTGGATTTTAGAAGGCGCGGCTTGCTAAAGCTCAGGGTCCCTTAGATGTCAGCTTGTCAAATCCACACGCTGGCATGAAAAAATAAAAGCAGGGCAGAATAGGGAGGTGACAGGCAAGGACATCACATAGCAGCCTATATGACAGCAGAACTGGAGGCTCAGGGTTTTATGTCTACTCTGAGTCTTCAAGCAGATCTGTAATTCATGTTCAAGATGAAGATTCTGGAAATCATAGGAGCCTTTATGATAAAAGAAAAACACAGCGATGTTTCTAAGAAACTGGACTACCACATCCTACAAAGTAGCATATTTCAATTAACAATGCTTTCTAATTAACTCTGGGCTAATCATACAATGCTATTAGCCAGAAGCAAGGTATGCTAGCTCACTGATTAATACAATTTGAACTAACGAGGATAAGGGTGGCCTTACTAGTGAGATTTCTGGGTGAGGCCCAAATGATGGAATAACATGGATTCTTTGTCATAAATTAAGTTTATTTCCATGCTAAAAAGTTTGGGAGATGCTGACAGGTATAAAGAAGAATTAAACAAAACAAAACCAAAGAACAAATGCTGGTCATATAGGAACAGATGCTTTAGAAGAAATATGCTAGGGAGAAATGTACCAAAATGATCAATCGTGTCCGTATTTCTGTTCTTGAATTTTGGATTGAAAGTTCACAGAACTGGTATTTTAGGCTTTGACCATTTGTGTACCTTTCTGATAAACTACATACCTCTATTGATGCTATTTGAAACTTCAAGACAGATTATAATGACTAGGGGCTCATCAAACCACAATAATACTGGGCATGCCTTTACTAATTACACACCCTGTGCTGAGGTGTTTGCTCAACAAAGTGATCTGTATCCATGTGCATCAGCGCACATACAAGGCTTGGGACCATTCATCCTTTTAGGAAAGAAGACCCAGAGATGACGAGAGCATTACCTGTAACTCTTGTTCCAATAGTCTTCCAAAATTGGTAGTCTTGTAACTATCCTGGCAGGAGAGGAAATATTCGAAAGAAAGATTTGTACCTTCCTGTTTGCTATGAAAATCCTGAAATGATGGGCCCCAATGAATCCCAGGCTAGGGAAAGGGAAAGTCTGCTTTTGTGCCAACCAGAGGAGAAGCTTGCCTCTTGGAAAGACGTGCCACACAATTCTGGCAACTTAAATTGACACACGCATATCTCCTGGCTTCTGTTTCATCTTTCCTATGAAAGGGCAACAATGCTGCACAACAATGCTGCAGAAAAGGCTTCAACCAAGAGTCTTTCTGTCCTTGGTTTGGGCAAAGTGTAAACAAATCCATTTTCCTTTATCAATCTGTGTCTTAATATTTGTTTCAAAGAAGCAATGGTTTTATTTTTTTTTTAAATCTAAGAGGCTATTGTAATAGACTGAGTACACACAGAGAAATGGTATTTGACTTAGATTATATTTGAAATTAACTGCTGGTTTTCCTGAGCTGGTAATTGCATCCATTGGCATGAATATTTTTGTTCTCAAAGTATGGCAAACACACCCCTCTCCACTGTTTTATATTCCCATAAAATTTTAGGAGCATATACGTCCTAGGAGCCACTTAGGCACACTCTTCGACTAATGAAGAATTTAAAAACTGAGATAGCAAAATTATATGCCAAGATCACACAACTTACTGCATTGGAACCCAGCTATCTGGATCCCAAGTTTAGCACGATTTCCTGTCCTCCCATGACTTCAGAAATACTCCCGTGTAAGCGTGTTCTAGGGATATAGTCTGAGGGATAAACTTAGTCCGAGCTGGTGTGAGACAAGGAGCCTTCACTCCACAAAGTGGAACTAAACAGAACATATCTGGGTCATTGCTGCATGTGACAGAAAGGAGGAGAGAGAGGGGGGAAGAAGGAAGGCAGGGAAGGAGGGAGTGATACCCAGTGGGTATCATTTAGCACATGCTACACACAAGATGCTGAAGAGATGTTGGCCAAGAAAGGAATGGGGAGAGGAAGAGGATGGGCACAGAGGAAGATGCCTGCAACTGGTCTCCACTGTCACTAAGAGAACTACCACTTCTTTTTCCAGGGAGGGAGGAGATGTTCTTTGGTCTAGGAAAATATCTGAATGGATTTTTCTTTTGTAATTTTCATTTGTGAAAGGTAGGATCTAGGGCTGGAGAGATGGCTCAGTGGTTAAGAGCACCAGCTGCTCTTCCAGAGGACCTGAGTTCAATTCCCAGCAACCACATGATGGCTCACACCCATCTATAAGAGGATATGATGCCCTCTTCTGGTGTGCAGAACACTCATACATAAAATATAAATAAATTCCCCCCCCCAAAAAAGGTAGGATCTGGTAGGTGGATTCAAAACAGAAAGGAGTTTGACAAAGACAGCAGGAGGAGAAATTGTTTTGTATTATAAAGCAAAGGGAATGCAGGAGTCCTTCCGTGGATGCTGAGGGTGGTGCTTGAAGACACTAAAGGAGACTCAGGACAGAGGAGAAGATAGAGACCTGTGAGAAACTAGAACCCTAAGGGTCTTGCTAGCATGCTGCATGGTCAGGAATCTATAGGCTAATAATGTTGGATTCGGGCACTTGCCGTATTGGCTATGGTTGTCTGTCACTCCCTGAGCTCCTGAAATAACTACAGCGCATATTCATATCTTTTACACTAGAGGTGCTTTGAGAGTGAGGCGGTTGTGGGTGGACAGGGATGACCACTGCAGGAGGGAGGAGGAGGTAGAGAGAGGGCACAGCACTCCCTCTTGAGGACTTGATGGAGCACGGTGAGAACAGCACAGAAGCATGAACACTGGGCAAGAGGTGAGCAGGAAACAGCAGGCATGCCAGGCGCTATTGGCAGGGAGATGGTCTGGCCCTTCTACAGCATGTGGGAAGAGGGCTGGAGCCATTCTACATTCAGAGTGAAGAATGGTCTGACTGTAAAATGGAGGGATTTGGAGCATGATATTTCTTAAATTTAATCTCTAGGTTCTAGTTAAAATGTAAGTTTTGATTAAGTGGGCCTGGTGGAGCATTTCCACCATGCTCCCAGGCATTGTTGCTCATGGTCAGAGGCAAGGCTTTAGCGCTCCAAATGTACCCGTGAGCTATTGGGGGATCCTCACAGGCTAGTCTCTTACCTCGTATTCCTCCTTGAACCCGTAGCCCTGGCCTCGCTTCATCTGGGTGATGTGCTGAAGCAGGTCTGCCACTCGGATGGCAGGCTGGAACTGGTCCCGGGGGTAGCTCATCTCTACAGGGTCACAGGTCCGGTAGGGGTGAGTCTGAATGGTGAGGGTGGGCTGGGACAGCTCCCCACGACTGCCATCTGCTTCAAAGAAAAAGAAGCAGGACAAATCTCACTTGGGGAGTTTTATTCTTTGCACCCCACCCCCACCCCCAGTGTGGCCTGAGGAGGGCAGAGGGACTGAACTGCACTCTACTGGCCAGGAAATTATAGAAAGACAAAGGACAGTGCTTCTCTGGCTTGGCTGTGTGCACAGATTTAAATGGTGAAATAACAAACCAGTGCACATGGATGATCCTCAGTTCATTTCAATTTCAAGGGCTCATTGATTGTGTGAAGACAAAGTGACAGTTTAGTGACTATCCCTTGCCTGTCCTCAGCCCTTTCTCTAGGCTTGTTGAGTGCCTTGGTCAACACCAGCCAATCCCAGAAGTAGTAAGAAGCCAGGCTGAATAAGTCTTAGAAGAACCTTCTTGTTTGGGAAGCTGCGGGCCTAATGTAATAGAAGGTGTAGGCTTGTTGCTTGTCTGCAGATGAGGAGAGTCTCAGGTGCCTGGCCAGAAGATCTACGCGACTGCTTCTGGGCCGGCATGTCTGCAATCTGATTTCTCTCCTAGTTAGTTTCCTTTGGGTTGCACACCAGGAGGAAATATAGCTAGTCTTGGACTCCCAGTAGGCAGCAGGGACTCTAACCCTCCAGCTACTCTCTGCAGCAATGGGCTCTGTAACAGAGGCCACTTTTTTCCTGTCATCTATTCTCCCCCTTACTACTACTGACCCTGAAATGTCCCTGATCCCAACTTGCAGATTTCTCTAAATGTCTTCCTTTACTCTCACCAGCCACGACTCTCATGGGCATCCTATGCCACACCCCTTGATATGGCAGTGGGGATATACCTCAGTTGGTAGTGTTCACCTAGAGTGCTCTCAGCCCTGAATTTGGTCCCCAGCACCACATAATACTTGGTTTGCATGGGCTTGTCATCCTAGATATCCAAATGGGGAAACAGGAGGATCAGTTCAGTCATTCTCAACTGAATAGTAAGTTTGAAGCCAGACTTGACCACATGAGACCCTCTCTATCTTAAAAAAAAGTTATAGCTTCCACTCATAAAAATATCTCTACATATTGAGTTGCTTTCAATACCTTCTGTTGTTTGGTCACTTTGGAAACAGTTTCTCTTTCCCAGAATCATCTAGGTTTGGTGTGTTCACATCCTCTCAAATACTCTGACAGTCTCTGCCCTGGGGCCATTTTGTTTGTACCATACAAGGGATAAGACCTGACAGATGTGGCAGTTGACGTGCATATCCAGATGTTCTCAGATACTGAGGCTCCCATGCAAACACCCAGGAAGCCTGTGCCATGTGCATTCCCTGAGAGGCTTAGTATATATTCCAGATTTTTCTGCAGCTTCTCTTTTTAAAAGCCATGTCCCCTTCAGCTTGTTTGTCTTCCCTGTCACAATAACCCATCAGACAGGCTCTCTGGGAAAGCACAATCCACTCCTACATGACAACATCAAAATTAGTTCCTCACAAGACACAATACTGGAGAGACATGTCTGGCCTGCAGGATGACCAACTGGTCACACTTACCTAACCTCTCTTTGGTTTTAGTATTTATAGTATAATATCCAGGGAAACCCATTCTTTCTGGGACAATCAGAGTCTTGGTTACCCTCATGTGCTCATCTGTGTCATGAATGAGTCAGGGTCACATTCTTCACTTTCCATCCTTCTGTCTGTTATCATTCCCAGGGGAGACCAAGCTATGGATTTGATTGGACACTGATTGGACCATTCCTCATCAGGAGCTGAAGTATCTGTGTGTCTTCAGCATTTCCTGCTTCAATGCAATGAGTAGACAAGAGCTGGCCTTTGGGAATTAGCCCAATCACCCAACAGACAGATATCGACAATACAAGTTCATACACGGTAAAGAAGGACTGAAGTGAGATGTTTAAAAACCTTCCTGGCTGCACTGAGAATAATACTTCCTACTTTTTCTCCCATGGTTTGGTAATAGGTTGATACATCTTTACCAGCATTGATTGAAAGTAATTTCTGGCACATATTGGGGTTGTGTCCCTACTACGTCATACCCTTGTAATCATGAGTTTGACTTATGAAAGCTAACTCAGTGCCAAGGATTTCTTAGACAGTGGCAATGTAGAAAGAAATAGAGTCCACACTCAAAGCTTGATGGTCTAGAAGGGAAAATATAAGAGCCATCTGAAACAAAAAGATCAGAGCCTGAGAGATAAAGACATGTTTAAGAGCAGAGAGGCAGGCATAAATAAAAACTATGGGACAATGCTGTGGCAGATGATGGCAGGCAGATCCAGAAAGTCTGAGAATGCAAGGACTCTTAAAACTAGTGTGAAGCCATTGAGGGTTCTGCTGAAGAACCCTGTTTTTTAAAGACTCACACTCTTTGCCATAGGTGTCCCAGCTGTCATGCATTGGAAGCATCCTTCCAGTAAATATCACTCCTGCAATGGTGTGAAGGGATTGGAGATGGAGGTGACATCAAATCAAATCTTAGAACCCTTATTTCCCACTCAAACACAATCATGTGGACACCACCACAGAGATATGCCATGCTGCTGTGGGATGTCCTGTATGCTGTGAACGTATGTTGCTATGATTGATTGATAAATAAAATGCTGATTGGACAGTAGCCAAGCAGGAAGTATAGGCAGGACAAAGAGAGAGGAGAATTCTGGGAAGTGGAAGGCTGAAGCAGAGAGACACTGCCAGCCTCCACAATGAGAAGCAGATGTTAAGATACTGGTAAGCCACAAGCCACATGGCAACTTATAGATTAATAGAAATGGGTTAATTTAAGATATAAGAACAGATAGCAAGAAGCCTGCCACGGCCATACAGTTTATAAGTAATATAAATCTCTGTGTGTTTAATTGAGTCTGAGCAGCTACAGGAGCCAGGTGGACACAGGAATACTCCAGTTACACCCTGCCCCCAACTTTTCTAAAGGACCCAGGGTGCAAGCTGCGTGGGAAACCAGCTGCCTGGCAGAGGCAGGCTTCTTAGGAGTTGGCACCTGGCAAATTTTTGTGAGACGCCAAACATTTCCAAACTGAAAAGGCTATCAATATGGATATTTCCCCCTAAACACATTGCTAGACAGACTGTAAACTTAGTGTCAGCAAAACCAACAGTGGAGTGGAAAATGAACGCATTTGAAATTTAACAACTGGTATTGCTGTAACATTTGTGATAATGCCGATGCCAGCGCTAATGATGCCATGAGGACTTGGAACCAAGGGATTTTCAAGGTTTATTAATTCAACTAGTTGGACTCCCTTTTCCAATGTATCTTACCTCACCTATTCCCTTATTAACCTTCGATAATGCAGAAGTGATGCCTTTTATTGCAGCCCATTTCGCCAGATGCACTATGCTTAATTTTCCGTCATTAGGTTTAATGAAAACCCAATTTCACAACTCACTTCTCTCAGGAACCTACAAGTAATGCTACGTTTTTTATCAGCACCAATTAAAAAGCGTTATGATGTTCCTATTCGAGAGGGAGCCTTAAAACTAATGTGCGAGTCTGCCGCAAATTCAACAAGGGCACTAGAATTCACATGCTGCCCATAAAATGTAACTCAAACCAGCTGGCCCAGGGAGAGGCCATTTTTCATTCTCCCTCCTCATCAGACCTTTAATTTTCATATTTCCCATTTATAGGTCTTGCATGTTTATGTATCATGTAATAATATTTGGGGTTTCTTTTGCACTTCTTATGTAGCTGCTAGCCGAGCCTGTGAATTGTCCTTTGAGAATTCTCATCACTGTCTGCAGGGAGCTTGTGGGGTGGGTTCAAGGGTTTGGGTCACACTGAAAAGATTTCGGGTTGACAGTTATCTATCTCTCTGATTTCCTCTCTTCTATCTTTCTGCAACTCTTCTTCCTTTCTCCATAGGATCCTGGCACACTCCATCCCTCTAGCCCCCCTAGAGTCTACTCCCAGACTCCCAAATCTCCCTGTAGTTTGATCAACACTGCCACTTTAGCGGGCTAACAGCTACTTCCTATGTACCTGTCTCATACAAAGCGCCATGTTAGCTACACATACACATAGGAGAAGGGGCAGGAAGGTGTGCTGCAGCAGAGATAAACACACCAAAGCCCTTGCGGGAAGAGGGATGAAGAGATAAGTTGTACACAAACAGGTCTAACAAAGCTAAGCAGGGACAGGTACCCAGGAGACAGCGGATTATGTACTATAGGGTTAGGTGCCATGGAAACCTGCCGTATCCTTCACATTTCGTCTCAGTGCCTCTTGCCATCTCTACGTATAATCTATGTTGGTACTGCCTGGTAGAACTTTCTGTGACAATGGCAATGTTTTCCCTCTGTGACTTGCAGTACGGTAGCCATTAACTACACGTGGCTACAGAGCAACAGAACTGTGGCTAATGTGACAGAGGAATTGAATTTTAAATTTTGTTTAGTTTCAGTTAGTTTCACTGAAAGCACCTTCATGTGGGGCCTCAGGAGATGATGGTTCACTCAGTAAAGAGCTTGCCAAACAAGCACAGGGTTCTAAGTTTGATCCCCCATGAATCCATGTAAAAAAGCCAGGCAGGCAAGGTGCCATACACATGGAATTCCAGGGCTGGGGAGACATGCTGGCTGGAGCATGCTGGCCAGCTGGTCTGGCCAAATAAGCAACCTCCAGGTTCAATGAGAAATCTTGTCTTAAAGAATATGGTAGAAATGTTAGAGTAAGATATCCAATGTCTACCTCTGGCCTCCTACATGCACACACACATACCCACACACACTCATGCATTAACAGGCACACAGGAACATATTTACTCACATGCACAAAGAAATACCCATATGTGGCATATGGGTACCTGTTAGGCAGCAAAGATCTAGAGAAAGACAGGAAAAGATTTCACTTTGGAGTCACAAAGGAAAGTGAAGGGATCTATGGTAGACTGTCCAGAGGAAATACTATGCAAGCCATGGATATAATTAAAAATGTTCTTGAGGCAACATTAAATAAGATTTTTATAAAAGAACACAAGCTATTAATTTCAATAGTACATTTTTAACCCAACATACTCAAAGAAATATTTCAATGTATGCTCAGTGTAAAATTATTAATGTTGTCTGTTACATTCTTTATTGATACAAAAGCTTTGAAATCTAGTGTGTGCCTTACACTTCTGAAGTATTTTCAGTCAGTCCAGTCATATTTCCAGGGCTCAGCAGACACTGGTGACTAATGGCTACTGTGTTGGACAATGCAGGTACACACAGATATATCTAGAGCCAGATAAAATCCTAAAGAGAGATTATTTAGAGCTTGAGTGAACTCTAAATAAAGAGATATTGGTCTTGTGTAAGACAGCTCTAGCCCAAGCACTCTGCAATAAAACTTTGTACAATGACAGAAGGGCTCTATAGTTTCACCATTCAGCATGGCAGCCCCTTGCCACCTGTGGCCACTGAACACTTAAAATGTGGATAATGTGACGGAGGGCATACATATGTAACTTCAATTACTTTAAATGTAAGTAGCTACATTTGGATAGCAGTTAATCATTTTCTAAACTTTACTTCATTATAAATGATAGTAAAATATAAAATCATGGGTATGTGGGCTTTGTTTCATTTTAGTCTTGGTTAAAGCGTTTGCAGAACTATTTTAGAAATGGTCAGAGTCTGCAGCCCAAAAGATGCTGAGTTTGGGTCCTGACAGATCAGGGCTGGGGTCACAGGTTGACCAATCACATTTCTGTGACCTTGGCCAAGTGTTAGAATTTCTGAGCCTCAGTTCTTCCACCTATTCTCCTCCATACAGGAAAAATAAGTGCGAGGACTTAAAGATACATTGTGTGATAACTGCCCAGCACAATGCCTCTTACCAAGTGTTGCTATGGGATGTCTTTCTGTGTGCTGTGAATATGTGTTGCTATGATTGGCTAATAAAGAAGCTGCTCTGGCCTATGGAAAGGCAGCTTAGAGGCAGGCAGGAAATCCAGGAGAGAAACAGGAAGGAGAAATGAAACTATGTACAACATCCCATTGGCATATGGGGATTCAGCAATGGAGAAGGAATCCAGGTGGTCTTTGGGGGCATCTGCTGCAGTTTACATATGGTTTGAAGGAAATCCTTCAAGGTTCACATATTGGAAACATGGCCTCCAATGTGGCACTAGTGAGAGGAGATGAGGACTCCTGGTGACTTCAACACTGGAGATGGTTGTATAGAAAGCAAGACTGACCTGTACCTTTTCACTGACTTCTTTTCTCACTACCTGCACGTTTCTGCCATGATGTCTTCTGTCATGCTGAAACACAGTCAAGGGGTCCAAAGGGACCCTCAGCAGAGAGCAGAGGAGTCCACCCCACCTGGGATTTTCAGTGTCCAAAACTGACTTAAATGAATTTATTTGCTTTATAAAATATCTGGCCTTGGGTATTGTGTTGTAGCAATGGAAAACAGACTAACACAGCAGAGTTGCTTCTCTCCCCTTTCTTTGACTTTTCTCTGCTCTCTTCCATTCCCACTGCTGCTGCCTGGTTCGGTTCCTTCTGACAGGAGCACTCCATCAGTATCCCAATAGCCCCTTTTCTGCTTTTATAGTTCTCTTTACACAGACCGTCAAGTCATCCTTATCAAAAGTCTTCCCAGAGTCAAGACAAAAATTTCTGAATCAGTCGACCACATTCCTGCAATTTCTGATACCACTATCAATTTCTTATTTCATCTATCAAAACTCTTCTCAAATCCATGTGCCCTTTAGGACAGAAAAGCTCAGAGATAGGATGGCAAATATCTAGAATGCTTGCTGGGAGCACAGAGTCTGAGAGGAGAGAGAGTGTGAAATGAGGAGGAGGTTGGATCACCTGCCTAGTGTGGGGATGTGATCAGAACCAGTACAGCCGGGACAGTGACAACAGCCAGCATTAGAGTCAAAG
>CABHPP010087731.1:0-10446 GCA_902168425.1 Peromyscus attwateri | reverse complement strand
AAAAAATGGAATTTTTTGGGGAAAGTAATCAGCTACATTGTCATTTTGTTGGTTCTGACTTTGTCTTGATATATAAATTTTACCCTAAATATATGTGCCCATTATGAGTAAGTATGTGATATTTTTATGTACTTTCATAAGAATTGGCTAGATAGTCATGAAACTAGGAACATTTAAAAACATTAGATGATATTTACATCATAATAAAGCTTTCTCCTGGTAGAGAGTTAAAAATACATGGTCAAAAAACACTACATCAGATTTTCAGATTTTAGTTGTTCAGACTATCTTAATCTAAGTAAAGAAGAAATTCTTTATCACTAATGAAGATTAATCAGGGTAATCAGAATTCCTAGGAATATTTTTTCACAAAAGAGATAGTATCATCTCTATACATTATTTTCCCCTTCACTTTTATTAAGCAAAATTACTTATCTTGTAGATTGGTGTTTTCAAACTGCATAATGTCACATTAATGAGTTCTAACGTCAACTTGGTGAGTCACAAGCAGAATGCTTTATGCAGTGAGTAGCCTGTGAAGAGCTCTGTGTAAAGGTTAATGCATTGAGTAAAAGGGCAACTGTTATTTTGTGATACTTTAGTTATAAATTATGTACACTAAATGATATTATGTAGATTTTTTTTGCCTCTTGGTTAGCTTTTGTTTTTTAGCTATTATTTATGGCTCAAAAAATTCAAAGATTCAGTGTAGATGTTTTATTTCAGCCATGTAGTGCTTCTTTTTTAATTTTGTAACATGTTGTTATATAAAGTATAGTAGTTATCCATTCATCCACCATACTGAGTATTATTATAAATATCTTTTGTGTACAGAAACATATCTAGAGACTAATTATATACTAAAATTAGTAGGTCAAAAGTCCAAATACAATTTTTCTAAAACATCAGTTATTATTCCTTAGTTCAATATTTATTAATTCTCTTACTTTCTACATGTATTGTAACACCTTAATCAGTATTTCTAGTATTTTTGCTGTCGTATGGTGTTTTAGGTATCAATAATGGTAAGAAATGTAGGACAGTTTACATATTGCCAACACATGAAAACTATGTGAGTTCATTGTATTCCAGGTCTCTAAATGTGTCATTTCTGTGATCTATTTAGTGCCCTGATTTCTAAATTTTTGTTGTTGATATTGATTTTGAGGAAGAGATTTTTTTTTTGAAGCAGAAAATACAAAGGTATTAGAATACACCCACCTTTAAGCATAATTAGCACAGAGATATAAACAGATGAATAGCCAGGGATGCCAAGAGCTCAGTGTTGAGCACTGCAATTTTATTATCAGGTACATTTGAGATTTTTGTTGGAAAAATACTGTAAGACTTTTAAAATTCCTTTAAGAATTTAGAATCTGGAAAGTTTCACTTGATGTTTGTAGTAGTTTAAATGAAAATGGCATGCATAAACTCAGAGAATGGCACTATTTGAAAGGATTAGTATGTGTGGCCTTGTAGAAGGAAGTGTGTCACTGGGAGTTGGCTTTGAGATTTCAGAAGCCCAAGATAGACCCAGGGTCTCTTTCTTCCTGCTGCCTGCAGATCCAGATGTAGAACTCTCAGCTGCTCCTGCAGCACCATGTCTGCCTGTGTGCTGCCATGCTTCCCGCCATGACAGTAATGGACTAAACCTCTGAACCTGTAAGCCTGCCCCAGTTAAATGTTTTTCTTTATAACAGTTGCCATGGTCATGGTGTTTCTTCATAGCAGTAGAAATTTTGTGTGTTTTTTTTGTATGTTTGAATTCTGTTGTTGTTGTTTTTCAAATCAGGTTTTCTCTGCTATAGCCCTGTCTGTCTTAGAATTCTCTCTGTAAACCAGATTGACCTCAAACTCAAGAGATTCATGTGTAACTGCCTTCTGAGTGCTGGGTTTAAAGGCGTGTACCACCACTGCCCCGCTTGAATTCCTGTTTGTAACATTTTATTTAGATATGATTTCACACATATGGAAAAGTTTTAAGACTTGTAGAGTAGGTCCCACAGATTTGTCTGTTAGATGCCCTGTTGCTTTGCCTTCCTAAATTATTTTTTGTATCCTCACTCATCTTTCCTTTCCTCCACATACACTTTCTTCAAATGCTTCAGAGGGGATTTAAACTCCTATACTCCTAATCCTTCAGTGTGTATTTCTGAAGAACAAGGGTATTCTTCTGAACAGCTCATTTTCACATGCCAGCATTTGTCTTAGTAGTGTCTATTTAACTCCCTCTTCTCACCTCAGGCCAGAATACAATCCAAGATGATGTCCTGCACTTAGGGTCATATGTTCCTTTAAACATGTCTCTCACCTTCCCTTTGGATTACTGTGATCAGTCTGAAGCATTCAGATAAGCTAGTGAGTAGAGAGAGAATGTTGCTCTGTCAAGCTGTTTGGTGTTCCCATTCAGATTTGCTTCCACATTATGAGATGTATTTCAGTGGGGGAAAATAGCAGGACAGCACTTACAGTTTAGTTTGTGCCTTACTTGTTGAAATTAGCTTTCTCATTTAGTTAAATTAGAGCATAAGGTTTATTCCACAATGAAGTTACATTTCTTTCACTTTATTTTTCATAAGAAATTTATAAAGAGATACATTGAGACTACAAATAGCATGCCCTTCTTTAAATCTTCACCCACTAGTTCTAGCAAACATGATTTTCAAACTCTTTTTAAGTTTGTTCTTTGACAGTGTATGCATGTATGGAATGCATTCTGATTATTCCTTCCCATACCCTTCCTTTTCCCTCTCCCATCTCGAACCACCACCACCTGCCATCTTGCCTTAAAGTTTCTTTTCCAGATTCAGGGCTTATCTTGTTTGGTTCTGTGACCTGAGTTTAACCAGAGCCCCCTGTGGTATAAGTTTGGTATAGTTCATTGGAAGTTGTCCAGATTGCTGGTGGGTAAACAACTACAGTAAATGACTTCCTTCTCCTAGGATCTAGCAGTAGCCAATACTTTAACAGAGGGAGGATGGACTGGTCCTCTTGAGACCCTTCCCCACCCATGCCTGGCTTTTGACAGTTTTTATGGAGACCCAGTTCAGGTAACCAGCTGCTGTGAGTTTATTATCATAATTTTTGTTAGTTTTTTACTTTCCCCTTTATTAAACATAGATTCTTTTCTCATACAATATAATCTAAATACAGTTTTTCCTTCCTCTACTTCTCCCAGTTTCTCCCCATATCATCTCCCATCCAGATCCACTCCCTTTCTGTCTCTTCATTAGAAAGAACTGTTATCTAAGAAATAACAACAAAGCACAACAAAATAAAGTATACTAAGATAAAATGAAAACCGTGATATTGAAGTTGGAGGAGCCAAGACAACAGAAAAATAAAAGAACCCCCAAGAGAAGACACAAGAATCAGAGACTCACTTGTTTACACATTCAGGAGTCCCATGAAAGTACTAAGTAGAAAGCTATAGTATGCAGCGGACCTAGTGCAGGCCTGTGTAGGTCCTATGATTGCTGTTTCAGTCTCTGTGAGTGCATATGAGCCACGTTCACTTATTTTAGAGGACCTTGTTCTCCTGGTGTCTTCTGTCCCTTCTGTCTCCCTGACTCCTTCCAACTCTTCTACAAGGTTCCCTGAGCCCTAAGGGGAGGGGTTTGATGGAGATATCTTGTTTAGAGCTGTGTGTTCCAAGGTGTCTTTCTCTGTGTAATGTCTGCTTGTGGGTCTCTGTATTGGTTCTATATGCTGCAGGAGGAAGCCTCTCGGATGATGACTAAATAAGGTACTAATCATAATTATAATGTCTTGCTTGAAGATGGCACTTTGCAGTCTTTCTCCCTGTCTACCATTCTTTCTGCCTCCTCTTCCAAACTATTCCCTGAGCCTCAGAAGGATGGTACAATGTCTTCTTTAGGAGTGTAATTTTTAAATATTATTTATTATTATTGTTGTGTATGTATATAATGCGGGGGATATACAGGTGTCACAGCTTACATCCAGGTAAGTTGACAACTTTGGGGGGAAATCAGTTCTCTCCTTCCACTATGAATTTCAGGTTTGGAACTCATATCATCTGGCTTGAGTGACAGGCAATCAATAGACATCTTCTCTTTTTATTCATTGACTCTGCTGTAAGCAAAGAAGAGCTGTCTCCTCTCTTATTTCTTCACTTGTTTCCATCACTATGGCTTCTTTGGTTCTTCATTTGCTCAGTGGTTAGAATTCATCATTGTCACTTTGTTGAGAGCAGATTTGGCCAGTAAGAGACCTTCAAGCCAACTCCTGTGTCTTTTTGATAAGTCCCTCTCATTCGTGGAGCATTTCCTTACTCTGTTTCAAGCTAGTTCAGATTCATTGCGATTTCATCTGTTTCAGCTTTGTGTCTTAAGTAGAGAATAAGGTGTGTGTGTACACGTGCATGTGTGTATGTTAAAAGAAACTATACTATGGAATAGTGCATTTACTGAATCACTATATACAGTATTATGAATGTATAAGTGTTTAATGTTCTGAGTTCAAACACGAGCATTTATTTTACATGTAATAATCATAAGTTTTGACAAGAAAGAAATACATTTTTCATTTCAGAGTAAATGGTATTACAGTTTTGAGTACTAAATCATCTTGACATTTATGAAGGAGCAAATGGAAAGTAGGGAATGAGTGTTAAATATAAAGCTATCTTTAACTGTTCTATTAAAAAGGCAGAGATTTATTTTCCATCTGTGAATGTGAATGTGCCTATTTGTGTTCTTGTTCACATAGTGGAATTTCTGTGGAGCCACACTACAGAGAGCATGTGCGTGGGATATATGTCAGCCCAGGATGGAAAAGCCAAGGTAAGCGGGAAAACTGGGTTATAACCTGAAAACCTTGTAGCCAGTGCATAAACTTCGAACCAGTCTGTTGAAACAGATGACTTTTTCTACCTCTTGAGCCATTGAGCTTCATTTAAAACACTGTTCACAGTTCCAAAGAAAAACCAGTAGATTTTAAAAATGCTTCTCATGATAGACCAAAATGAATTAGGAAACCTCCTTCCTTTCTTCTTTCATTTTGTTCCCCTTTGCCCGCTGTGAATACCCGTGAAGAGGAAACTCCAGATTTGTAAGAGATAATGAGAATAAAGCTGACAAGCTGACCAAGATGTGCGATTCCTCAAGGAAAGTTGAAAAATATAAAGGAGACAGGCGATATAAAAGTAGTTCGGGATGTGTCTCCACATCTTTCAGAACAGAGTGACTGACGTACTTGTGGATCTCACTCATGCTCTCTTGCCTGTCATCTGTTGGGCCCTGTCATGTGTCTACACGGGCTTTGTCTCTCTGTGCCACATGAACTGCCATGAGTCACAGTAGTCATTATAGTCATCCAGGCATCAGTTCCTGAGTTGCTCGGTCTCCTTGATCTTAGAATTTTTGATCTTGAGAGTAAAAGAAACATGATTTGTGGGATTATTTTTATATTCGCCTCATGTTCCTGTTTATGAAAGTTTTAGGAACAGCTGTGGTGTGTAACATTTTTTTGGCATTAAAGCACCTCAGCTGCATATTTATGAAGTTGGGCAGCTTCTTTTTTAAAAGGAAAGTATTTACATATTTGGAAATTGCAAATAAAGAAACTTATGATATGTGTCGTCTGATTCACATTGAGTAGTTTAAAAAAATAAAGTTAACTAAAGAGTACAGTGATATATAAGCATTTTGAACAACAACAAACCATGTGTATGACAGTAGTCACATAAGATTACATTGCCTAGTGATATCATACATATGATGCTCACTCAGTGATAAAATGACCTACTGACAAATTTCCCAGTTAGATAACACTTGACTATAGTTGATTGCTCATTTCTTATACAATACTCATCCATAAGTATATTATCTAGTAAATCAGTAGGTTCACAGAATGTCTATGAATGTATTATATAGGAACACTTTCACAGCAAGAGATTGACTGATATTTGTGAAATATTACTGAACTCTCCCCTCCCATTGTCTCACTTTCATCTGATAAAACTTGTGTTTTGTATCAGTAGACCTATTGCATAAGAGAATTTTTAGATTGCTTTGCATCATTGTCTTTCTGAAATAGAATTGTAATTGTGTACTTTAAAGCTGATTGACATGCTTGGAGCGGCATTACAGGCCTTGTCACAGTAGTTGAAATGTGATATCTGTGTCATCTAGTAGGACAGCCAGAGCTACATGGTGAAATTATTGAGTATTTGTAATGTGAATGCTATAACTGAAGAACTGAATTTTAAACTATACTTAATTTCTTAACAGCCACATGTGGCTAGTAACTACTATATTGAGTAACATAGTAAAGGAGTGGAAAATGGTTATTCAGATATTTCCAAAACATGTATGACAGCACTTCCAAACAGGAAGCAAACTTAATAAGCCACAGGAGTTCCTTGTAGCCATTTAAGATTTCTCTTCCACTTTGAATATTGATCTTGAACTAAGATCGTGTTTGAACAAAAGATCATGATGAGGGTAGGCTTCAACACTGAGGCCAGTTGGGGAAGTAGGTTTTGGGAAAGACAGGGTGGTGTACCAAGTCCTTCGAGTGGAAGTGTCTGCTTTCTCTGCCTGTAGTCTGTGGAAGACACCCTGCCATTTAACATGCAGTGCAGACAGTAAAGAAATACAGACGCCTGAGGTGGATCTAGAGCTGTGTGGCCTTCAGTTGTGCTTCTTGGCATATGAGGGGTGTGATTTTACTGTTATCTGTAAAGGCTCCCCCTGGTAATGTGGAGGTAATATGGATTGGGCCAGTGGGTATATAGCTCATTTGTAAATTATGTTTTTAACCATTTTCTTTTCAGAGTGTTAATCCTTCTTACTTTCTTTATTGTTTGAGCTATTATCTATAAATGCTTTCCAGAAAAATAAAACAAAGTAATGAAACATCAGCACTTTAATTGCTCAATTCTGTTGTTTGAAACAATGACAGCACACACAAAAACCAACAAAATTGTTCTTTTGTCACAAGTGCAGGGGTTTTATTGTGTTGCAAGTGTGACAGAAGTTATAGATGAGACTGTGGGTTCAAAAGGAAAAAGAAAAAGGACCTTAGCAACATATGTATTCCAGTAAGAGTGGCAGCCTTTGCCTGCCTGGTGACTTCACCCAGGGTTCCTGGCTTCTGTCAAGAGTTGTTGTATAGGAACCTCACTGTGTATCATGAAATTATCCTCTCCATAATACAAGGTGTAGTAGTAAGACGGATAGGAAGAAGCTTTAGAAACTGTTCTTTTTATTTAAAACCTGTTTTTGTTTGTTTGTTTGTTTGTTTGTTTTTTGAAGAAAAAAATGTTCTACTTCCCAAAAATTTCCCTCCTTTTCCTTGTTACCAGACAGGAAACTTAAGAGCATTTGAACTTTTTATATAAGGCTGTGATTAATTCAAGTTAAAGCCTTGTGTTAAAGCTCTCCTCACAGTCTCACTGCCCAGGAAAAGGAAAGGAGTAATTGGTGGTTGTCATCAGAATCAGAGGTAATTTGAATGAAGATGGGTTCTTAGTACGTGTTTCTGTTTTCTTTTTAAAATAATATTTTCTAAAATATAAAGAAAAGACATTTTTGTATCATTTAATTTATAACCCCCTTCTCTGACATAAAATAAATAGACTTATTTTTATGGAGCAAACATTAGAGCATTGACATTAGTTAGGTTTAAAAATTGTATTGCCCATTTTCTATAGTGACTGAACTGTTAATGAACAGTTTTTCATAAATACTCACTGCACATAGTGTAGTGCAATAAAACATATTTAAACTGGCATGAAATTGATTCGGGCACATAACTCTCACCCTAAATGAATTAGGTTTCTTTTACATATAGAGGTTACTTTTGTAACAACAGTATAAATACTGTTATAAAATTTATCCTTGAGGAGGAATGGGCTATTTTATAGTTTGAATATCTCTCTAGAGATTTATTATTAGTTGTGGGAAAAAAATAGTAATTGCATAATGGAGAAAAAGCAACACTGAAACTGTGTGTTCAGAATTAGGGCCACCATTGAGGAACAGGTAGACAGTGTGTGTGCCTCTGGATGTGACAGCCTGAGAAGGACAGTGTCACTTGTGTAGTCGTCCATTTGGAATTACATGGCATGAACTTAATGACAGGAAAACAGACAAATCAGGAATGAAGAGCAGACTGGGAAGAAAGTAAAAGGGAATGATGCTATATAAAACTGTTAAATGCTATAAAAGACAAGGACTGAGAAAGTGTTCCCGATTGAGTACTACTAAAGAAACGTTACCAGTAAATGTTTTAACTTACCTTAAAGTGGCTTCTGTATATAAGACCAAAATACTGTAGTACATTTTAGGTCAATTTGTAAAATATGGCTTTGAAATTTGAAATATGGCTAGTAAAAATGGTTGCATTGCTGTTAAATTATCTAACATTGATATGTATAGTATGATTTGTAGGGACATATTCATATTTTTAGGCAACACACCCTGAAGTATCTAGGTAAGTGGGTACCTGTATATATAAAATTGGTGTTTCCGAAAAGTATTATGTTAGTGAATATGTGTTTATTCATTACCAAGTAAGTGGAACAAAATGTTGACAACAGGTAAACGTTGGTAAATGTTACAGGATACTCTAACTATTCTGTGATTTTTTTAAGTTATTTTAAGGTAAAGTGCTTCAAAATATATCACTTGAATGCAAGTCAGATCTGATCGTTTGTGAGCCTTGAACTTAAGCCTTGGTTTATAGCCTCTTCTACATTGGATGAGTGGCTACAGTCCTCTAAACTGCTGTCTTTCCTTGTTTTCTGGCTGGAGCTAAGAGCTGAGACTTTGTCATTATCAACATGCCTCACATCAGGGTATCTTCTGGAAGATTATCCAGCCATTGGCTTTAACATTTTAGCTACTTAGGAAATATTTACTTGTATTATCCTCTGCTCTGTGTGTCAGGCTGTGTTCATATTTGACAGATGTCGCCCATGTCATTATTTCCCTTGGATTAGGCAGTGCTTGTTTTAAATATGATCCCGAAAGCACATGCAATAAATTATCAGTATTAAGACCTTTGTTGCAAAGGTCTTGTTAAAGAGGTGAAAGACAGCCCATAGAATAGGAAAACATGTTGCATCAGTTCAGAATAAATTTAAAATTCTTGTAATTCAACAAGAAGATGCAAATAAGCATTTTTCCAGTGGAGATATACAAGCAGCAAGTAAGCATATGGAAATACGTTTACTGTCAATATTCATAGGGGAACTGCAAATCAAAACCATAATTTGATTCTACTTCTCATCCAACATGTTATCTATAGAGAAGAAGAATGAGTTCATTAGGACAAAAATAAGTATTCATTAGGAAAAAATAGAGCCTTCATATACTGCTGGTGGGAGTGTGGAAATGGTGTTTCCTTTTTGGAAAAACAGCATGATAGTTTCTCAGAAAGTTTTAAAAGAATTGCCACATTCCCTAGCAGGTTCTCTCTTAGGTATATACTAAAGAAAATTACGAAGAAGATGTTTATAGCAGCATTATTCATAGTAGTTAAAAAGTAGGAACAACTTAATATCCATCAACTGATGGATGGATAAACAATGTGTTGTATTCATGGAATGAATTTTTTTTTTTGTAACTACAAAAGGAAATGAAGTTCTACATCAGGATAGTTCCAGTGACTCTTGAAAACATGATGCTAAGTACAAGAAGCCGGGTGAATAAGGCCAAACGTTGCTTGATTTTATTTGCATTAAATGTCTGGAATTGGAAAACCCATAGAAACAAATGTAAGAGATTAGTGGTTGTGAGGGCCGAAGGGGGAGTATGGATATGGAGTTTGTTTTCAAGGACATGAAAATGTTCTGGAGTTAGAAAGTTGTCCAGCTTTACAAACACACGACAAACCACTGGATTGAACATTTACTTAAAATGGTGGATTTTATGGTATATGTGTTTTTCCATAAAGCTGTAAAAATATCAACAAGTGTAATTACTGCATTTTCAAAATAAAGGAGAGGAAACATATGTTTATTCTGATACCACACAATCTTTTCAGCTTCCACTCATTATAAACCCCTCAAAATACCAGATATTGAAAGAACTTCTATGGTCAGATTTTCTAAAAGAAAAACAACAAAAAACTACCAAAAACCTATAGCCTACAATCATAGTAATCAGTGAAACCTGGAGCACGTTTTAATTCTAGGAATGCACAGAAAGGAAGTCCACTTTTGCCGCTCTTGTTGCTCCTGTTCAGTATTTTCCTGGAAATCCCAACCAGTACGGTGAAGCCAGCAAAAGAAGTCACACAGAGACTTGGGAAGGAATTCTTAAAACCTGTCTTTTCACATGATCAGGAATGAATAAGAAATATTCTAGAACTATCCTCTTAAAGCTAAAAAGCCCTGCTTGGATGAATCTGAATGGATAAATAGGTCTTATTCTAGAATTGAAAATTTAAAATACAGTACTACCAACTGGTTTTTTTTTT
>CABHPP010087721.1:0-12738 GCA_902168425.1 Peromyscus attwateri | reverse complement strand
ATAATACATCTACCAAAATGAGCTTCCTGGTACAGTAAGGAGAACAGGCCCTTCCATTTACTTCAAGAAAAAGCCAGTAGTTAGGATCTGAGATGCCAGTCTCTGCCCAGTCATTCTGTTGCCTGGCCAGCCTCAGGTCTATGCTTCTCATGGCATGGACCTCAGGCAGCTCCCCTAAAGATGGTGGTCTCTCAGCTTGGCAGCTTGGTCTGGTGTAAGGACTCCTGCCACACATCCTTCTGTCTAGCTTTTTCTGGTCTGTATTGTCACAGGTGTTTAGAATTAGAGGGGCTCAGGCCCCCAGGCCTCTGTGGTGTCAACATTTGTCATACTCTGAGCCATCTTGGTTGTCTATCCCCAGGCTGTGAGCAGCCCCACTTCCCCCTCTGCCTAAGGCTGAGAATTCTCCCTCATCCTGGCTGGTCAAAGCCATGAACTTCATTATACAACACAGAGCCTGGGCCAGACCAATAGATCTGAAAACTGGCAGCTTGAAATTCACACTCCCTAAAGTGACATGGACCTTGGGGGATCAAGTTGCTGCCTTTCAATTTCTTACCCTACCTCCACCATACATTCAAGCACATGACACCCCCAAGTGCGTGCACACACACATACACACACACACACACACACACACACACACACACACACACAGTACATACTTGAAAACATGATGTTTCTCCCTCCCCTGGAAACCAGCCTACTTAGCCTCTCAGAGCCAGCCTATAGGCCTGCAGTTAAACAGTGTTGTGTGGATGCCTGCTTCTCCCTTGGGTATTTTGTGGTGTGAAGAGTCTATGCTCAACAAGTAATAGGTGCTTGTGAATGTGAGTCAAGGGAATGACTCAATGAACACATTAATTTTTTAAGCCCTGGGTCACAGGGCACTCTACTGGCAGGCAGCCTCAGCACAGTGGTTGATAAATGAATAATTCACAAGTGACCAATCAGAGCTAGCAAACCCCTAAGAAGGGCTCTCCCTCTAGCAAGCTGTATAAGTACAATACCCCAAACAAGAGTAGAAACATACATACAGTATAAAAATAACTTTAAATGTATATCAATAAGCCAAAATCCATACCAATGTAAAATATTTTGAGGTTAATAGTTATTTTTTGGAATAAAGTAGAATCCATAATCTACCCTTTTTCCTATCATTCCTATATCATATCCCTCTTTATTCCTTTAGAAAGAGATCTTTGAATTTAATTTTTAAGCCTTTTTTTACTATGACTAATAACAACTTGTAACCAGTCCCCCTTAAATGATAATAAACATCCATAACCCATCTTTTGAGCATGTGGGTGTCATTCTCTAGACTACTTCTTATTGTTTGTAGATGCTGGTATCTTTGGGGGAACCTTGATAAAATCAGGATAATTGTTAAATCTTGGCTATAGTATTCTGTGAGGCTGGATCATCTCAGTCACCAGCCTTGAAGCTGTTGTGGATGTACAATTCTGAGGAGACAGTAACAGAGGCATTCTGAAATGCTGGATCACCAGGCCATCTATTTTCATTGACACCTTTGTTCTGAAAATACATAAACTTTTTTTTGTTTGTTTGTTTTTCAAGACAGTTTCTCTGTGTAGTTTTGGTGCCTGTCCTGGATCTCTCTCTGTAGACCAGGCTGGCCTCGAACTCACAGAGATCCACCTGGCTCTGCCTCCTGAGTGCTGGGATTAAAGGTGTGCACCACCATTGCCCAGCTGAAAATACATAAACTTTTAAAAGTAACACACAATACAAGTATGGAATATGTGGTGTGCACAAGTCAGTTATGATGTTTTGTATTATGTTTGAACAAGTAAAATATATGTTAGGTGTTTTGTGGGGTTTTTTAAGGTTTATTTCTTTATGTCTATAGTCAGGATTTTCAGGGGGTCTTCCTTGATCAAACCTGATCATCTTTAACCTGGAATGAATCCCCAGCCTCTCGTTTCCTGTGGAAATAAAAGCATAACCTCTTTCCCAAAACAGCACACCTTTTGACTTCCATTTTGAGGTCAAGATTTTTTAAAATATATAGGTTGGTTTAATCTAGCAACTTTCATAATCCAGTGTTTCTTAGCAGCCAAAAAATTTAAATACAACACAATAACATATAAGATCCAGAGTCTCCACATATTTCCCATCTTTACATGGTGTTTTTATATTACTTTACTCCCTTTTTAAGGACTTTACTATTATTTTAAAACTATATATATTTTTATGACTGTCTATACCCTTTTTTCTCTCCCTTTGTACATTTTTAAACACACTATAACCCCTTTAGAGGTTTTTTTCCATCTAGATCCAAGTGTATACCTACTCAACTAAGGCTCTGGCCTAGTGCTGGAAACAGAGCTGCAACCATGGACAAACAGAGTCTCCCTTCAGTAGATTTGCCTCCTTCTCCCCAGTCCCACTCCACACAGAGCAACTTCATCACAGAAGGTCTAATCATGGCCCTTCCCACTAACATACAGAAAATACTAGCACAAGTTCTAGGCACACATAAGACCATGTGTGGGGCATGAGAAGTGCTAAATGCTGGGCACCAGAGTGTGCAATAGATATGTGTTGTGAGCCCTGGAAGTAAAGAAGAAGTATGATTTCTGGGTGGTGGATAGAGGGACAAGAGGTGGCTACTACTGGGGACAGGAAAAGATGATTCCCTTAGACCTAGATTTTGATGATAGATGAACATCTCTGAATATACTTAAAAACCATTGAATTATATAGTTTAAAGGGGTAACTATTATACCATGTGAATTATACCTAAATAAAGCTCTTGTTTTAAAAAATTATACTGAGCAATTGGGCATTGAAGACAAAAGCTTCCCAGTGGACAAGTTCAAGACTAACCAACAAAGGAAGTAGGAGAGCAAAATGACAGGTGATCAAGCAGGAAAAGGAACCAGTGAAAGGTCTTGGAGGGCTCAAGGCTCTATGAAGACATATGAGCTCAGACCTGGGACATGAACAGGAGGACAGCTGCAGTGACGGTGGCAACACTATGCCACAGAAAAGACCCTTTTTTTTTTCAAAATATGGTCCCATTCATAGAGAGTTATAACCTGATATCCTTGAACTAAAAAAAATCAGCTCCAAGGTGAGGTAACTACCTGATGTAACTCAGTATATTGGTACCACTCTGCATTTAAGAGTTTTGACTCCTGCCTCTGAGTTTTCCCCTTGACCCCAAATGCCCTCACATTGACTTGGAAAGAGAAGGCCTGATCAGTTTCACCATCATTGCCTGACCCCTTTCTTGTGTACTCTGTGCCATCCATGCTTCCCACTTTCAACCATATCAGCTAGTCCACCTCTCTAGTTCTAGTTCATATTGCTGAGGCTCAGGGCCAGAAATGAGTTCCAGGACATTCAGGGCTACACAGAGAAACCCTGTCTAAAAGAAAAAAAAGAAAGTAAAGGAAAAGAAAAGAAAAGAAAAATACCTGACAGATAACTACTTAAAGGAGGGAAGATTTATTTGGGTTCACAGTTTTAAAAGCTTCAATCCATGATCTCTTGCCCTCATCAGTGTAGGACTGTGGCAAAGAAAGGCATCATGACCATGGGGACATAACAGAGCAAAGCTGCTCACCTTATGACATCTGGGAAGCAAAGAGAATGCAAAAGAGAAAGGAAAGCCCTGGGAACATAGTATAGTCAGGGGGCTGCCTCCAGTGGCCTGTTTCCTCTAACAAGGCCCAGTTCCTATAGCTTCTTTCACCTCCCGATGATGCTGTCAGCTGGGGATCAAGGCTTCAACACAGGAGCTATTGGGAACTACTTAAGGTCCAAAACACAACATGATGATCAATGAACAAGGTCTACCTTGATAGCTGAAGAAAACTGTGAAAGTTAATTGGTTAGCAATGTGGAGGCAACTTAACAGAAATGTCCCCAAACCCTGCACAGCCATATTCATTGCAGTACTAGTCATAATGCAAATTATGGAATCAGCCTAAGTGCCCATCAACAGAATAAAGGATAAAGGAAGTGTATATATACATAAAAGACTTTTATTCAACCATAAACTGTGTCATTTTCTGGAAAATGAATGCAACTAGAGATCATTATATTCAGTGAAATAAGCCAGATTCAGAAAGGCAAATGTCATGCTTTCTCTCATTTGTGGATCTTAGGTTATATTTTGTTACATAAACACACACACACACACACACACACACACACACACACACACACACACGTGACATAAAATCAGAAGTGAGACTGGAGAAAGAAGAAGACTGGGGAAAAGGGGGAAGAAGGGAAAGAGTAAGAATGGATAAAGTTTGTCAAAGTACATTATATACTTGAAACAAATTCTTTAGGAAACTCAACACTATGTATAATGAATATATACCAATAAGAAGTAATAATTAAGAGAATATTTCTAAAAAATAAGAAGATAGTGACATTTATAACAGAATTAAAAAGAATAATACCTAGGAATAAACTTTTTAATAAAAGGGCAAATTTGTACAAAATGTTATTGAAAGGCATTATAAAAATCTAAATTTTAAAACCTCCAAGTTCATGTATTAAGACTTAGTACTGACGGGATGGCAATACTCTCTACCCAAGTGGTTCTCAACCTTCCTAATGCTGTGACCCCTTAATACAGTTCCTTGTGTTGTTGTAACCCCAACCATAAAATTATTTTCATTGCCACTTTATAACTGTAATTTTGCTACTGTTATGGATCATAATGTAAATGTCTGTGTTTTCTGATGGTCTTAGGAAACCGCTGGGAAAGGATCATTTGACTCCCAAGGGGTCATGACCCATAGGTTGAGAACCAATGCTCTAAACTGATCTACAAATCCAATGCAAACCCTATCAAAATGTGCCTGGAATTTTTGTGGAAATTAACAAACTGGTTCCTAAAATTCGTATGGGCAAAATATGGGTTCACTATGGGTTCATTCTGAACCAAAAACACAAGATAGTTAAAATAATCTTGGGAAAAAATATTTAGAAGACTCACATTTCTTAATTTCAAGTTTTATGACAAAGCAATAGTGATCAAGACTATGTGGTAGCATGTAAAAAAAAATCAGTCAATTATTTATGGTAGTGATTGAAAATATTAATTTAAAAAGACATTACCAGTCAGCACACCTTTAATCTCAGCACTTGGGAGATAGAAGGAGATGGATCTCTGTGAGTTCAAGGTCAGCCTGGTCTACAGAGTGAGTTTCAGGACAGCCAGGACTATGTAGAGAGAGACCCTATCCTGCCTCAAAATAAAACAACTAAAAATAAAAAGAAATTACCAGTGAAGTCAAAAGAGAACCTTTAAAAAGACTGTGTGGAATTTGGCATGAAGATAGACCCAAGGGGCTTCAATGATGGCTCAGTCAGTAAAGTGCTTGCCAGTCAAACATGAGGACCTGAGTTTGGATCCCTAGCAACTTCATAAAAGCTGAGTTGGCAGTGTTCGGCTGTAATCCCAGTTCTGAGGTATGGTGGGGAATAGCAGAGACAAGTAGATTCCAGAAGCATTTGGTGCACAGACATAGAAGCAAGCAAAGCATCCATTAACATAAAAGGTTGGACCCTACTTAGCTTTAGAGATCAAATGTGATGTGTAAGTTTCTTTTTAGAGTGAAACATTTCATCCCAGCAGAAAGCTCTTTAAATAGGAAGACAGCCGGGCAGTGGTGCTGTGAGATGTTCTGTATGTTAAATGTGTTGCTCTGATTGGTTAATAAATAAAACACTGATTGGCCAGTAGCCAGGCAAGAAGTATAGGCGGGACAAGCAGAGAAGAGAATTCTGGGAAGTGGAAGGCTGAGGCAGAGAGACACTGCCAGACGCTGCCATGAGAAGATGTTAAGATACCGGTAAACCACAAGCCATGTAGCAACTTATAGATTTATAGAAATGGGTTAATTTAAGATATAAGAACTAGATAACAAGAAGCCTGCTGCAGCCATACAGTTTGTAAGCAATATAAGTCTCTGTGTGTTTACTCAGTTGGGTCTGAGCGGCTGTGGGACTGGTGGGTGAGAGAGATTTGTCCTGACCGTGGGCCAGGCAGGACCAGAAAAACTCCAGCTACACAGAGGTGGATGCACGCCTTTAATTCCAGCACTCGGGAGGCAGAGCCAGGTGGATCTCTGTGAGTTCGAGGCCATCCTTGGCTACAGAGCGAGATCCAGGAAAGGCACAAAGCTGCACAGAGAAACCCTGTCTCGGAAAACCAAAAATAAATAAATAAATAAATAAATAAATAAATAAATAAATAAATAAATGGGAAGACAACTCAAAATAGCATCATAAAGTCCCTAAAACTGACCAGATTCACTAGGCTCCTCCCTCCCTGCCAAGGTAAACAATAAAATCTGAGAGTCCTCCTCAGATGGAAGTAACTTGAGCTGTACAAAAGATTCTCAGATGAGCTAAACTTCAAAGAAGACTCTCAGAGGATAAAAAGCTGCAAAGAAGACTCTGAGACCAGACTGGAAGAAGCAGAAACCAACCGACCTGTCTGGGAGAAGTTTTAGACTAACTGAGTCACTTGGAAAGGATGCTCTCCAACCTGCTGAGCTGCCTGCAGGCTGTGCAGTGTGCTCCAGGTTCCCAGCTTTTGTGTGCTGTCACCTGTACAGGGAGGGGCTTTGGTGATGCAGCTGTCTTTGAGTCATTTCTGCTCCTCTAAATAACCCCCTCACCTATATTCCTGTGAGTAACACCAATGAAACTCATTGGTTCACAAAGCTGACTTTGTACTTTAGTCTGTCCTGGGTTCCTTAACTAGGGTTAGTAGGCATGTGTGTTTCGTGTTCCCAGGAAAAGTTTTGTCACACAAAATGTGACCAGGATATTATGGCTGTAGATAAGATTTACTTATTTGGATCCTTCATACAGTTGACAGGTAGAATATGACATGTAGTATATGATCCAATTCATATGAAGGATCCAAATAAGTAAATTCTATTTACTGATCCAGCCTGATTAGTGCTTGGATGGAAGAATACTAAGTAAATTCTCAGAGACAGAAAATGAGGAACTGATGCCAGGGTTTGGAGGAGCAGGTAAGGGGAGTGAGAGCTTAATGAGTACAAGGTTTCTCCTAAGGGTGATGAAAATATTCTAGAATAAGACAGTGGTAGTGGATGTACAACTCAGTGAATATTCCAAGAATGATGGAATTGTATGTTTTGAGTGAATTAGGCATAGTATGTGAATTTGCTTTTTATTTTATTTTATTTTTATTTCGTTTTATTTATTTACTTATTTATTTTGGTTTTTTTGAGACAGGGTTTCTCTGTGTAACCCTGACTGGCCTCAAACTCGGAAAGATCTACCTGCCTCTACCTCCAGAGTTCTGAGATTAAAGGTGTTCACCTCCATGCCCAGCCATGAATTCATTTTTTAATAAAGAGCTCAGTGGAGTCCCCTTTATTGTTATTGCCCTGTGGCAAATCTATCCCAGAAAGTTACCTTAAATGAAGACCATGCACAAACTTCAGTGGCACTGTATGAAAACCCAGGACAATAATCTCTGGAACCTGATTTGTACATTGTTCTGTAAGATGTTGCTGCTAGACAACACTACTAGGAGAGGTGGTGCACATCTTTAATCCCAGCACTTGAGAGACAGAGAGTCCAGTCTGGACTATATAGTGAGTTCTAGGAGACCCAGGGCTACCATGTCAAGAAACCAACAACAAAAAGATGTCACTCCTGGGAGAAACTGGTTAAAGGGTTGTGGTAGTTTGAATGTAATTGGCCCTCATAATCCCATAATCCCATAGGGAGTGGCACTATTAGGAGGTGTGGTATTGTTGGAATGGGTATGGCCTTGTTGGAGGAAGTGTGTCACTGTGGGGGGCGGGGCTTTGAGGTTTCATATACTCAGGATACTGCCCAGTGTGTCAGTCAACTTCCTGCTGCCTCTGAGTCAAGATGTAGGACTCTCAGCTCCAGCATCAGGTCTGCCTGCAGGCCGCCATGCTCTCTGCCATGATGGACTGAACCTCTGAACTGTAAGCGAGCCACCACAATTAAATGTTTCCTTTATAAGAGTGGCTGTGGTCATGGTGTCTCTTTACAGCAATAAAAATCTAACTAAGACAAGGGTACACAGCTGCCTGCACTATCTTAGTAACATCCCATGTCATATAATTTTTTAAAAAATAAACAAAAAATATGTTGCATCTGGGGAAGCCCAAAGAGCTTATGCAGATAAGTGTTGGCAGACAGCCATAGGATCAAGGTTTCTACTTTCTTGGCACACAGCCCTCCCTGACCTTCCAGCCAACAACAGCAGGGGACCACTTCCCATCATCATGGCAACTGAGTGAGCTAAAGAGGCAGTGTCTGACACAGGAGTAGCTGCAGGAAAGAGAACGTGAGTTTCATGCTCATGTGTATTTTGAAGAGGAACCAGTGTCTCCCCTGGGGTTATCCCCGCCCTTGGGATCTAGTAGCCATGATTTCCACAAAGCAGAGGATCACAAATGAAAAGAAGAGCTGCCAAGGCAGCAGGCAACTCCAAGTTCCTCCTGGAATCTTCAACCTTGAACTCAATCTGTGGCTTCTCCTTGCACCCAGCATCAAGAGGATGAGGACACCAGTCTGCTCCTCCATATGGTTCATTTCCAAAGACTCCCCTAGGGAATCCCAGTGAGTTCTAGCTGCTAAGGGCAGCCTATTCCCTATCCCTGCCCTGCATGCTGATTACATCCTGTCACTAGGGGGCAGAGTTGTCTATACCAAAAGCCACTCAGCTGAGTGTGTGTGCAGATGTGTGTGCATTCGTGGTGGGGTGCACTAGGCACAAACTGGAGAAGTGTGCTGACTCCTGGGAACATGCTCTCTTGAGCTCTCCCTCCCTCCCTTCCGCTGCCTCTCCAGGAAGTCCCAAGCTGCCCCTGGCCTGGAAGCTCTAAGAGGGCCCCTCTGCTGGAAACAGGAGAGAAGGGTCTTCAGAATTCAGGCAGTGAGAAATGTCCCCAGTCACTCCAATGCATTTCCCCTGTCTATCTGAAAAAGAAGATCCACCAGAACCCGAGAGTGAAGGCGGGGTGGGAGGGGGTGGGGTGCGGGGGAGTGGAGTTACACCTGGGCCCGCAGCCCTCCAGCACTTCCGGGCGTCCTGCCGGCCATTCCAGACCTTTCCTGTTGGTGCAGTTCACTAGAATTTGTTTATGACGCTCACTGTGAATTCTGCACCTCCCCCACTCCCACCCATTAACTTTTCTGATCTTTTTCAGTGTTAAAATTCTGCCCAGACTCAAATCCCCTTGGAAGCCTGCCCCCTTCCCCACATCCTTAGAGCTGGAAAATGACAAAAAGTTGGGAGAAAATAAGGAGTTGTTGCAGGAATGACCACAGCCTGCTGCGCTTGGGGCTGCCAGGGCCCTCTCCAGGTACCTGGTCTGGCCCTGTTCACACAATCCTTGCACCTGAAGAGCTCAGGCCATGGTCTCAAACCTAAGTCCTCTGTCCAGCACCCAGCCTTGCCACTGCCTCCACTAAGCCTCTGCCACCCACAGACACTTAAGGGTGGAATCTAGCTCTGTCCTCCACTCTCTCTCAAAGTGACATTTTGTTAATGGTTTCACTCCCCAACTCAATGAGGGGTTAGTTCAAAGAGTGCCACTAGAAAAGAATTGTCTCTACCAGACTCCCTGACCCCAGCCAGGGACTGCTCACAGGGAGTAAGATTTTGAAGAGCTAGGCTTGGAGTTGAGTGTGCTTGCTAGTCATGGATGACAGCCTTTCTTCTGCCTTCCACATATGAAAGACCCTTATCTAAAGGTGTTTTGTCCTATGAATAAATACATTCAGTATATGAAGATATTTGGGATTTTCTCTTGAGTCATTTAGTTTTGAGCTAGATATGGTGTGGCACTTCAGTCTTATGTCACCTTGACAGAACTCAGCATGTAGATAACTGTCCAGGTGGCCCTAGCCAGGGCGTGGCCATGAGGAGCCCCAGGGCTGAATAGACAGCTCTGTAGCAAGGGCTGTGGTGTGCAGATACAGAAAACATGGTTGCAGCTAGACACATCCACTTTTAAAGGAACAGGAAAAAGGAATCTCCAGAAGAGGATATAGATCTTTGTCAAAACTGTTGCAAAGATGACAGACAGAAGGCCTTTAGTGAATTGGTTTCAAATAACGTTTTTTCCAATCAGGCAAATTGGTCATTAGAGAACTGATCAAACAAGAGCTATTGTTAGAATAAAAGGTGAAAATAAACTCCTTCATTTGAATTCCAAATTCAGTGGAGGTGACCTGGTAATGAGGTGAACTGGTCATTAGGCAAACTGGCTGAGGGTGGCCAGGGCAGCACATGAAGCCAGCAGGCAGCTGTAACCTTGATCTTCTCTCCTCTGAGAGTGTGAGTGTATAAAAAACAATGCAATGAACCTGTGTTTTGTGATGTTGTTATTAGAGAGAGAGAGAGAGAGAGAGAGAGAGAGAGAGAGAGAGATATCTCATACTCTCACACTGTCCTAGAACTTGTGATTCTCCTGCCTGCCTACCCCTTCCACTGCTGGGGTTATAGGCATGCGCCCCTGTGTTTATCTTTATAAGTTCATTCATCCCCCAAAATATATTTGTATCTTACTCGTTTTGAACTTTGTGTGAACAGAAATATTTTGTCCATATTCTTTGAACTTGGTTTGTATTAGTTTTCCGTTTGCTATGACCAAATATCTGCCAAAAAGCAACTTAAGAGGGAAGAGTTTGTTTGGGTTCATGGTTTGAGAGGATACAGTCTAGCACAGCAAGGAAGACATGGAGACAGGAACAACTCTTGGCTGTGGTAGTAGAGTGTGAGGCTGTTTACTCATTTCTGGGTGCATCTGGAAGCAGAGAGAAGACAGGAAGATCAGTACTATAAACTTCAAGTCCCTTCCCTTAGAAATCCACTTCCTCAGCACTCGGGAGGCAGAGGCAGGAGGATCTCTGTGAGTTTGAGGCCAGCCCGGTCTACAGACTGAGTTCCAGGACAGCCAGGGCTACACAAAAATCAAAAAGAGAAGGAGGAGGAGGAGGAGGAGGAGGAGGAGGAGGAAGAAAAAAGAAAGGAATCCACTTCCTCAGCTAAGCCCCACCTCTTAAAAATTCTACAACCTCCCAAAACAGTGGCTTAATCTACTGTTATTTCAGCCAGCAATTATGTCTCCTGTTACCAGCCTGCTTCTCTGGCAGAGGCCTGGCCACTCAGGCTGCAGCCTGGCAGGAATTCTGTTCTGGAGGTACTGCCACTAAAGGTAGCTTTAACTAAATCTTTATTGATCTATTTATAAATAAGACTTGAGATTCAAAGGCTAGAGTGAAAACCCGAGAGCTCAGAGAGGCAGTGTAGCAACTAGCTAACCCTCTGTCCTTGCCAGCATCTCTGAAAAAGCACATCCTTTTGCTCCATCAAAACATAAAAAGCCATGCCACTCCAAGATACTTCTGTAATGTTGGGACAGTCATCATTGGCCTACAGGCCTAGAATATCTGATAGACTTTTCTGTGAAGCAGGAATCTTGAAAGACTGTTCCACCTTGTCTTGGCAAAGTTCAGCAGTTGCTCTTTTTTTTTTTCTTTTTGGTTTTTCAAGACGGGGTTTCTCTGTGTAGCCTTAGCTGTCCTGGAACTCACTCTGTAGACTAGGCTGTCCTTGAACTCACTGAGATCCTCCTGCTTCTGCCTCCCAAGTGCTGGGATTAAAGGCATGTGTCACCACCATCAGGCATCAGTTGCCTTGTTTTGTGCCCTGCTTGTCGAATTTGAACAGCATACTGTCAGCAGTCAAGACAAGGGCAGTTTCTTGTCCAGTGACTAACTTTGCCACATTGAAAGCAAACTCCATATGGAGGTTCTTCAATGCCCATCATCCTTTTTTGAAGTTAATTGGTGTTGCCAGGAGACGATGTATCTCACTGTCATGAAAAGCCTTGGGTTATTAAAATGCCTTGGATTATTAAAACATTTTAAATACCATATTCTGTAGGTCTCTGAAGTGTTTGAAGACCATCTATCTAAATATGTCTCTGTTTAACCTTGAAAACATACCTAACATAACTATAAACTTGGCTATTATAGATGACTAACTACTAACCTGTATTTCTTAATTATATATTACATTTTTAAATGAGCTGCATAGGTACAATACCTTAAACAAGAGTAGAAACATATATGCGGTATAACAAAAATAACCTTAAATTTGTATGAATATAAAAAATTCCATACCAATGTAAAATATTTGAGATGAATAGTTGTCTTTTTATCCTATATTCCTATATCCCCACTAAGTGATGGCAAACATCTATAACCCACTGAATGACTAAAAACCATCCACCCCACCTCTTGGGAATGTGGGCATTGTGTTCTCTAGACTGCTTCCTGTTATCTGGGAGCCATAGTATCTCCAGGGAACCCTGAGAAAATTGAGGTAATGATCAAGTCCTAAGAAAACCAGTTATAACATTTATTGTCCAGTCTCTGTGTAATGAGAAAGTGCAAGGCTTATCTGAAGTCCTGGCTAGAATAGTCTGTGAGGCTAGACCATTTCAATTAGCAGCCTTGAAGTTGTTCTGAATGCAGAACTCTGAGGAAATGGCAACAGAGGCACTCTGCAAGGCTAGATCACATGGGCCACCCATTTTCATTGGTGTCTGGTCTCCTTGCTCTGAAAACACACAAAATTTCAAAGGTAACATACATATCTGCATTAATACAAGTATGGACTGTGTGTTGTACACAAGTCAGCCAAAGATGATTTTTTTT
>CABHPP010087709.1:0-49127 GCA_902168425.1 Peromyscus attwateri | reverse complement strand
GTCTGTCTGTCACGGGTGCTTACTCACAGTGGCCTCAAACTTCAGATTTTCTCCCTACCAGGGGTAGCTCTTCAAGCAAAGGAACTGCTTCCTACTCTTATTTTTCTGTTTTAACTTTTCTGGAGAACAATGGATTCTCAAATCACTAGATGTCCCTAAACAGTACACAGTTACCAAATGAAGGTTTGTTTGTGGCATCATCCTTGGAGTCCTCTGAATATAGACCAGACTCCCAGACAAGAGCCTCCATTTTCTGATGCATCAGCCACATTCTTCCTGCCTTGCCCATTTGCCTAAATTTAAGCTTTACCTATCTCCCCTTGTTCCCCTGGGGACCCCCCTCCCCCACTCTCCTGCTGACTGTCCCAGTGCCCAGACCTGGACTTGTAGCAGGGAGGAAGACATGGAAAGAAGCTTCAGAAGAGCAGGCAATGTGCCATTGCGAAGCGTGGAACAGTCTCAAAGAGAGACGTTTGCTGACACCTACGCTGTTGAGTCCTCAAAGGCTTACCTTCTGCTTTGCTATGGAGCCATTAAACATTAGGCTCAGTATTACCGGGTCCAGGCTCCCTGCTTGCTCAAGCTTTGGCTCTCTTTTGGACTGGTCCTTGGCTTTAGGCCCTTCCTTGGCCTGCAAGCTGTCCTCCTGACACCCACCCAAGGATTCCTTCTTCCTTTGCCATAGCTACTTTGAGGCTCAGTTTACCTGGATTGCAAGATTTCTAGATATTTGATTGATTATAGTTACTGTGTACGCCCATGAGGGTGTTTCTGAAAGAAGTTAACATTTGAACTGGTGGACTTAATGAAGCTGGGTACCCTCCCCAACACATCAGATATTATCCAACCCACTGAATCCGGGTGGGAAAGGTCCCTGCGGGAGGATTTGATCAGCTTGCTTACTAGTGAGCCCGATCTTCATCTCCTGCTCTAGGCTCGGGCCTTCAGTCTTAGACTGGGACACATGCCACCACCCCAAATGCCCAGGCCTTTGAGGTCTACTTGGACTTGCAGGTGGACTTCTCAGCTTTCACAATCATGTGAGCCAATGCCTTAAAATAATTACACATATATATATATATATACTTGTTTTATTTATCTATAACTATCTATGTATACATATATTCTATCTGTGTTTTGTTAGTCTGATTTATGGGGTCCTATTTGGAGACCCTAAAAAGGCAATGGGAGATATTGTTTTCATCCCCTACACTGTTTCCTCTACATTCACTGGTAGCTCTGGCCACAGCTCAAGGTGTGACAAGGGGCAGAGGAAGAGCATAGGAAGAGAGAGGGAGAAAGAGAAAGGATGAGGGGATGAAAAAGAAGGGGAGGGGAGGGAAGCAGAGAGGGGGAAACCTAGCAACATGTAGGGGAAGGGTCACTGGCCTCCGCTCCTTTACCTGACGGCCTGGGAGCCTTGCCATCCTCTCCCATAACAAGTGCAGACAATAATTTAGGGACAAAGAACTTCAGGTGCCTGCAATTACAGGTTTCTAAAATAAACCCTGCAAATTACTGAGCTGACACAGCCTGACTACTACAAGGCGACGCAGATGTTCACAAGGAAGAGATAGCCTTGTTATTTCCTAACTGGGGGCGGGCGGGCAGGCGAGAGCCCTTCCCGTCAGCACATAGCCCGTGCCTCTGGCCTCAGCTCCAACCAAGAAGGCTGGTGAAGGTCAAGAAAGAAGACATAGGCTGTGCCTAATTCTCTTTCGTCTAATAACTGCCCTCTAAGGCCAGAACCCAGTTCCGCCCCAGCACACCTTCTCTGTTTCTTTGGTTTTGGTTTGGTTCTAAGACAGGGTCTCACTATGCAGCGAATTTTCATCTCCTGCCTCAGCTTCTCAAGTGCTAAGATCACAGCCGTGCCTCACCAACATCCTAGACCTGAAGGAAAAAAATAATGAAAATTAGTGAACTAGTGCCATCGAGCATGCGTCTGTCTGTCAGTTCAGAGATCAGGGCCCCGGCTGCGAGCTATTTATTGAGCCCTGCGCCCTTATCAGGAAGAACATAATTCTGCCCGGCAAGCTGGATGGCCCTGGTTAACAGCTATGCCTACAGTATCTTTGCTCTGTAAATCTCCCATTTGTTCAAAATGACCACAACTTAAGAGTTTTTGCCTCTGTTAAAATGGTTAATTGATTTAAGTGTAACTTGGAGACAGGAGCCTAAAAGCAACTTACATGTGAAAGCGTATGTAAGAACGCAAGGTGATAGCTCAGACCTGTGTAAGTTATGGAAGATTTGTGTTCAGGGTGAAGGTTCCTTAAACCTTGAAGGACTACAGTCAACCACTCACTAAAGAGATTTTTTTCCCCTTTATCTCTGGGCGCTTGGAGTGATTTTCTGCAAGAAATTAATCTGCTGTTTCAGGCCCTTCTTCAATTCTAGCAGAACTTCACTCTGTAGAACATCTCAGTACACCTTCTGCAGTACACAAATCCCAAGGTGGCTCCTACCTCCCCACTGGGGTAAAGCCGAAGAAGGCCACAGGCTGGCAGCTTTCACAAACCCTCACTGTGCATTTAGAGCCTAGTGTCTTGGGAGAGGAGCCAGAGGAAACCTGTGGTGACAGTGGACTTGTTCTGAGGAACCCATATGAAACTGGAATCAGCCTCCCACAAAGTAATAATTGTCCTAAATCCCCCAGCACCCCCACCCTCTTGCCTGGCTGCCCCATCTCTCCCATCCCCTTCTATCTTTTCCTTCATCCAAATGTGCAAGCCCACCCAGAAAATAGGAAAGGAGCTCACTGTTTCCTGTGTTGCCCAGAAAACATGGGCCACTGAGCAAGACAGGCGGCGGGCCTCTTGGTAGAGACTAGCACACGTGACTGTCCATCAAGAGCTTTGAAGAGATGCTTTAGAATAAAGGGGGCACATCATGGTGGGAGGTGGGAGGGATTGACCTGGTGGTATCTGTTCTCCTCCTAAACTGCCATGAGTGTGTAGGATGCCTGTGTGAGGAGGATTTTACTGTTGGTCCTCACAGGACGTCCCAGCACAGCACTAAGTCATCTGCTTGCTGACACATCTCCTCCCTCTGTGAGTCTCACTGAAGACATGACCCAGCAACTCTGCAGGTCCTTCCAGAGGGTTTTCAGCTACAAAGTCACCCAGTGGTAGGGAGAGCAGCATCCCAGTCCTGGGGGCTGAGATGAAGTCAGTGCTTTGAGGGGGGAAAAGTGGGGGCAAAAGAAGCCCGGAAACAGCAGGGGAAAAGTCTTGGATTTTTTTCAACCAAGGAAATGGGAGAGAGGGAGGGAGAGAGGGAGAAAGGGAGAAAGGGAGAGAGGGAGAGAGGGGGAGAGAGAGAGAGAAAGAGAGAGAGAGAGAGAGAGAGAGAGAGAGAGAGAGAGAGAGAGAGAGAGAAAGCGAGAGCAGTCTGCCAAAATCCTAGATCTTGAGTAATCTCACATGGAAACACTTCCTCAACTGGAACTCAAGCACCTACTTCTCATAGTGAAGAAAATACAAAGATGTGAGCAAAGGCTCAGTCAGATGTCAGAGCAACCCTGTAGTGAACGTCAGGGAAACGAGAGACTCCTTCACTAGGACTTGAAAAATAAACTGTACCAATGACAAGTAGAAAAATGACCCGATTTTATAAAGTGTAAGTATAATAAATACCAGAATTTAGCTTTCCAAGTGTGTTAGTTCCTTTCATTTTTAAATGAGAATTTTCAGAGAAGCCCATTTTTAAAAATCTCATTTAGAATAGCATTTTTAAATGCCTGGGAATAAACCTAACCAAGGAGGTGAAAGACCTTAGTCATGAAAACTTTAAGGTGCTTTAAAAAAAAATTAAAGAAGATCCTAAAAGATCTATGCTCGTGGACTGGCAAATTAATGTGAAAAATGACTGTATTACTAAAAGCAATCTTCAGATCCATGCAATGCCCATCAAACCCAGTGATATTCTTCATAGAATTAGAGAAAAAAAAAACTCAAATTTCATATGAGACACAGAAGACCCCAAGCTCCCAAAATCACACTGAGCAGAAAGAGCAATACTGGAGATATTACAAAACCTGAACTCAAACTATACTACAGAGCCATAGTAACAAAAGTGTGTGCTGTCGGCACAAAACAAAATTTAAAAAATAACAAAATTAAAAAGACATGTAAGGACCCCGCCCCTGCAGGGATACCATTGGATACCATTCTTCTAGGCCCTGGTGAATCTCAGTTAACAACAAAGGTTTCCCATTTATTCGGCAACACTCTCTGCACCTTTACAGTGGCTGTGTTAATGTGTTGTTAATGTTTACTAAGGATAATGTATTGGTGGCCAGCCCCTTCACAGCAAGAGGAGCAAGGCCTATGGGGCTGGATTCCCCAGGATCCAGTTCTACAGAGCCTGCCCTCCTGTGAGGAAACAGCTGCAGATCTATGGAATCATGTGTAAGATTCCATAAACTAAAATGGGAATACACTAGGGTCTCTCTGCCATGTGCCCAATCCCTCAGTCATCCTATTTCCTCCCAAGCAGTAAACCTGTCCCTTTCTCAGGGAACCGAGAGCACATCTCCTGAACACAACCTAAAAACTGATGAAGACGCACTACTTTATCTTACTCCACAGTGTCTCAGCATCCCCCCATAGCACCAACATGTCTAGATTCTACTTGTCCCAGGTTTTACTCCCAGCACTTGGAATTGTGCCCTGCTCTTATCCTTTCTCTTTCCCTTTATCTGTAAGCTTCTCTCAGGGGCATTCCCTTGTCTGACTAGGCAAGTTCCCCACAGTTAGATGTAAGGCACCATGACCGGAAACCTGACCGGAGTAAATCAGGATGAAGAAAGAATAGACACACATACAGAAAAGCTGGGATCGGGTGGGCTATGCTCACTAGGACAGAGGACAACAACTATACAACCCAGAAACTCAGCACAAGAGGGAGGAGTTAGCTCGTCTGTGTGGGAGGTCTCTGTAGGGGAGGAGCCTTAGGTTGTAGTAATAAGAGAGGAGGAAGCTACAGTTGCTTAGTTTTTGCACACACTCAATATCTGCACACAGTTCCCATGGGTCTAAGGCACTGGAGTCCTTGACAGGGCCATGTTCAAGTCAGACAATGCACATGGACTCCAGGCTTCCAACACTCCCTAGACCAGCTGACTTCTGACTAGGTTTACATCAACCCTCCAAGTAGTACAGAGGTTAAGGTGTTGACTGTCTCTACCCTTAAAAACTACGGAGCTCAGCATCCAACTCTCCTGATGATGGTTTTCCACAGAAGATTCCAAGGCAAGAGAAAATGAAGAGACAAAAACAGCAGCTGAGACTTGAGAGGGCAAGGAAGCCACTTTTGCAGCAGTATGGAGGACAGCAGACTCACAGTTGAGAAAGAGGGACATAAAGGCTTCTGTGGCAACCCCCACCCCCACTCAAACCCACCCCCACCCCCAAAAGTCACAGCTTAGACAGAAAGCCATCGAAGAGAACTCTTAAAAATCGTGATAAGGGGGCTGGAGAGATGGCTCAGAGGTTAAGAGCACAGGCTGCTCTTTCAGAGGTCCTGAGTTCAATTCCCAGCAACCACATGGTGGCTCACGACAATCTACAATAAGATCTGGTGCCCTCTTCTGGCTTGCAGTCATACATGCAGACAGAACACTGTATACATAATAAATAAATAAAATTTAAAAAAAAATCGTGATAAGGATGCTGAAATATAACTCTCCACAATAGATGACTTCCAGTGGGGATGGGGGTGGGGAAGGTCTCCATTTTCTTTAAGGGGCTGGCTACTGGGAGTTTGACCATGCTCCAGTAAGCATATGGGCAACACAAATTGGACTTGGTTTTTGTTTTGTTTTGTTTTTCTTCTTTTTTGTGTGTGTGTAGAGGAGGTCACAAGAGTAGTGGGGGCCAGACCTGGGAGGACTGGGAAGTGAGTGTGGTCAGGGTTCATGATGTGAAACTCTCAAATGACCAATAAAAATACTATGTTAAAACAAAACAAACAAACAAACAAAATAAACAGCAATTGAGCAGAAATCCAGTCAGAGGTAAGACCCAGAACTTGAAGACAAGACAATGGGAGTCACTTGTACTGAAATTCTAGAAGAATGGTGGGACAAGGACACAGGACACTAGACCTTTGAGAAGCCTGGATCCCCCTGTCCACCAGGAACATCCTTAAGAAACAGTACGTGGTAGGAACACTGACTGTGACCATCTGTGCTCGGCCCTCTGGGACAGGTCTCATAGTTTCTGAATGACTCTGCAGTTACCCATCGCTGAAACTGCTACCCCATGCATACTGTGGATACAGTAGTTTTCCAGCGGTGACACAGCCAACAGCTGCCAGAACTTCCCTTGATCTGGATACAGGCTGAATAAAATCTGTAACCATTAAAAACATTTAATTATATATTTTTAATATGAAAACCATAGGATTTATATAATTTTGATTACTGTTAAAAACAGACATGTGATGTATGCATACAAATTTCACCAGCTTGCCCTAATAGCATTAGAACATAAAAATATTTTTATTCATCGTCCTGTGTTAGCTACAATGAGCCTTGATTATTGATGTTTTTCAGTTAAGGCTTCACATTTACAATTTTTTGTTTCGACAGCTCCTAAATACCCAAGCCTCAAATTAAACTGTCAAATGTGTATATGAGACATTTTCTCATTTAGGAGAACAGAGGATTGTACCTAGGTGGCCATTGTTAACATGTTTGTGGAAATCACAAAGAACATTATTAATTTAATTAAACTAATTAAAGAAATTAATGATAAGATGCTATACTACAGAAGTTCAAAGCAATTTCTCAAATTCTTTCAGATGTGTCTATAAGTTTTTTTTTAAAAAAAGTCCATTTCCCAAATAAAAAAGCTGAGCTCAAGTTGTCTTTGGGGCCCAGGGGGAAGCTGGTGAACTCTGACCCCTCTTTTGGCATTGCAGCAAGCCCTCAATCTCTGCTCAGCGAAGGCTTCAGCACCACACAATTGTGTGAGTAGAAATATAGGGGAATATTAGAAGCCGAAACATAATTAAACAGTGAGGTTTCCAGACAGTTGTTTCTATTTCATGTGGTTACTGGATCCTGGACCACTGAGGCCCTCCCTCACAAATCTTAGGAGCTGACTGTACCTAATTCAGGCAGAAGGAATGAGCTCTACCATTTTTTACTGACTCCATGCTAAAGAGAGACAGACCCAGCCTACACACAGAAGCCCAACCAGTGCTGCTAAGGGCAGGCTTCCCCCACCACTCCTCAGCCTGCCATGTCCATGCACACTCAGCATCTTCTTCAAAGAAGTTAAAAACTCAGGCAGTCACTGCTAACAGGAGGTCCCAGGCCTCAGGTCTTTCAGCCAACCATCCCAAAGCTCACAAGGGCTGTGTCTACCCAGGAAGGCTCCCAGTACCCACACTAATCCAGTAGAAGTTCTGGGTGATGTTGGTACTCACAGAGCACACCACCACAAAAACAAACAAGCCTGTGACCTTCATCCACCGCACACAGCACCTGCAGAGACAAGAGGGGTCCTGAGCCACGCGCGTAGCAGCTTCTGTTCGGTATCCGAAGGAAGCAAGAAAGTCTATGATGATGAGACAGCGTGGTAGTGTTTTGTCCACTAGGTAAGTTCTCTATGTGTTAGAAAATCATTCTGGAAATTTTAAAATGGTGACATTTTATTTTACATTCTCTTAGACTTAATGAATTTGACAAATGATCATTTCACCTTTCCAAATATCATTTCAACAGCACCTACTTAAGTGAGAATCTAAATGGCCTTTGTTTTTTAAAGTATGAAGTATAATTGAGGTATCCTAGGTGTAATTTTTTTTTTTTCTTACATAACTGACATACAGCAGAGCTGACAATCCAGAATAACAGGTTTCTTGCAAATGTCTTTGCTGTTCACACCCGGTGCTATCTAGACTTGCAGTTAGCCATTCCACAGGCACTTCCAGGGTAATATATGCTTGCAGAAAGCTGCTGCCCATTCAGATGACTACACATGCCTCGAAAGTTGCTTTCGGTTACAGATAAGGTCTTTCTTTCTGAGAAATTTATAAGGAAGCAGACACTCCCACAGAGACTTGTTAGGTGAGCAAAAGCAAACTGTGGGAGACCAGCTTCCACATTTATGTACCCCAGGGACTCTTGAGGAGTGAGGGATAAAAGACTTAGGTAGAAATATAGAGGGGAGAAAAACAGATAGAAACGCAGGATAGCCTCGGGTGGGCCTGGATCCTTACCCACTGGCCCAGAACTTTATTCAAAAGGGCTTTTATAACAATGCCAAGGGGAGGGGCAAAAGACATCCCCCTTGCTAGATAGCCAAGTGTAGACCCTTCCAAACACCTGGTACTCAGGCCCATGGTCCCATCATCCTCTTATGCAGTCCTGCTGGGTAAAGCCACTAGGAAACCTCGGTGGGCTTCAACAGCAAACTTAAAAATCAAAACCATTTTATTATAGTCTCTTCCCAGAGGTTCCTTGTCCACCGATGTGTTGAACAGGTGATGGATGTTAAGGAAGCATGACGCTGAAGTCGTGACAGTTCAAGACAATCCAGAGATTCCTCTATCTTGTATTCTTGCTGAGGTCATTTCAAATTTCACTAGACTCTGACCTCCTTGATGGAGAATCCCATGGAAAATTACCCAGCTGTATTCTAGGAACCCAAGTTCAGGATGTCCTAGCTAACTTACCCTAGCCCTGCAGCTAACAGCTCATCTTAACTTCTGTCAAACTGCTTGCTTACACGAAGCCCCTCCGCCACCATGAAACTGATGAGCGAGATGCCAGGACTTGATCTCTGCCTTCAAAAAGTCTCATGTTCTGGACACTCAAGGCCACACCTGGGTCCCCCCCATACTCGCTTTGGTCCCAGCTGGCTAGAGTAAAGACTCTCAATTGGCTGTAAACTGTGTCTGAGTGGTCATCTCTGGTGGGCTGCCCATAACAAAGTGCCATGCTGAAGAAAAACCTCTGGCTCAGAGACATTTGGAAGATGAGTCTTACCTGATGACAATGTCACTGTTTCCCTAGTGAAGCCCCTTGCTTGGTATACTTGGGACAGACACTGTTTCGAGAGTCACCTAGTGGCTTCCTTACTTGTTGCCAAGTAATAAGTCATTCTTCCCTCGTCTATCTCCCGACTGTGTCATCACCAAGAGATGAACCCATGGCACTGAGCGGCTGTGTTCTGAAGAGCAGCTGGAAACAACTGTGCCCTGAATCACAGAAGATCAAACCGTTGAATGGAAAGTTACCTCACTGTGAGACGGTTGATGCCATGCCAGCCTCTGAAACGACTGAACAGCCAGATGGGGAAAGGCAGTTACAGCGGCAGGGTTTGACCCCCACCTCCAATGACCCATGTGGCCAGATCTCCAAACATCATTTCATGATTTGTCTCATTTCAGAACAGATCCATGAGCCACACATCTGTTATGCCCAAGAGGAGAACTGAGAGCTGTCAGGGTGCAGCAGCTGCCGGTGGTTAGGCGACAGGTTAGAAAGGGACAGTTCACGGTCAAGGTGAAAGGATCCCAGCCACCAGCCCTCTGCTAACTGTCACAAGTGTTGGGAGAACCAATCGGGTGACTTGGTAATGACTTGGCAGGTGGGTTTCTATGAGCAGAGATAAAACACTGAGGCCTAAAACTGAGTCCATCAACCTTTCCAGTATCTACAGAAAAAAACTAATCCACAAACATAGTGATGCAACACCAATCCTGGAGGGTTTGGTGTCACGCATCTTGGGCATACACCCATCATCTTTGTGTAAGCCCATAGAAGGCGATGGAGTGGAGGATGTCATGTCACAGCAGGTAACTACAGAGCCACACACAGCCCTGTCAGTCATTCAGCCACTACTGCTGGCTTTAATTCTCAAGCCTTGGTCTTTCCTTGGACATGGGCTTTCAAACACTTTGACCTAAGAAGAACTCTCTCCAAATAAATGTATGTGAGGAAGGAAGCCCGGCAGATAAGCTAAAATGAGGCCAGGAGATCCTCTTAGCACTCCCACACACATTCCTCCGTCCATGCCCACTGAACTCTGCAAGATAGTAAATTCCGAAACACCACAGGGATCCCTAAACCAGTGATCCTGTTTGTCAAGAAGATGCCAGCCTCATAAGCAGAAATGAATGAACAGGAGATGTGGGTCATTTGGGTTTTTCATCAGGCATCCTTGTGACTTGGTTGGTACCCTGCTGATTTTGCAGGACTGACTTATGTGTCTCCTATGGCCTAGGGAAAGGGTAGATAATGTTGAAGAAAAAGTATAGCCTGGCTAACTAGGAAAACTTCATCCTCCTTTAAACCCTAGACTTTTGGAAGGCTGAAGTATGGGCAAGGCCTCAAGGCAAACAGAAAGCCACATGCAGCCACTTATCCACAGTCAGAGCTGTCTCTCCACATCCACCTACCCCAGTTTGGAGACCTGAACTCTGAGGTGGACACTGCCTGCAAGATCCCCCTTCTCTGAGGAGGCCAGTGTAGGCATATCTGCAATCTCTTTGCCCAACATGCATCTTTGCTCCCAGGCAGTCAGGCCATTTTCCCAAGAATCTTCAGTGGCTATGAACTCTGGGTGATGAACAGGCATGAACTGTGACCTGGAAAGGGAAAAAAAAAAAAAACTATGTTTATATTTCCTGAAATAGTATCTCCCTCAAAAACCAGATTTCTTCTCAGCTGTGACATACAAAATGTGATGGAATCAGTGTTGGTCTTTAAAAGAAGTTCTTACTTACTATGGATTGTCAGTATTATTACCTAGGAGGTAAATCTCTGAGCATGTCTATGAGAGAGGTTCTCAACTGGGTTAATTAATCTTGGAAGAGCCACCCAAATGTGGGCAGCACCGTTCAATGGACTAGGATCCCCCACTAAATAAAAAGGAGAAAGCTGACTGAACGCCAACATTCATCTCTCTCTGCTTTTTGACTGCAGGTGAACGTGACGAGCCACCTCACGTTCCTGTCGTCATGACTTTACCGCCATGATGGACAGTGCTGTGAGGAAAATGGACACTTTCTTCCTTAAGTCGCTTTTGTCAAGAATTTTGTCACAGCAGTGAAACAGGACCACAGACCTCACAGCTTGGCCTCATATTCCCGGCAATGAGTCTTTCTTGATATCACAGGTCATTTGACTCAAATTTTGTGGGGTCTTTCAGTCTTCAGAATGAATGGTCACCCCACAGGATATTTAGTGGACTTAGTTGAGATTCTAGTGCAGCCGCCTCTGGCTCAGACCAGTCCATGCTCCTTCCATTATGTATTTCTCACTGAACGTGCAGGAGCACTCACTCGCTAGCTAGCCCTGTTCCACGTATCCCGCGGCAAGGTGATTTGTGTCGAGCTTTCCTCTTTCCATGATGGACTGTAGGAAAGTGGTCCACCTGCTTTCCCACACAGCAATGCGGCAGTGTGAAGGAGAATGAACAATATCAACATCAGCTAATGAGGGTTCAAGGCTGGGGTCTGTATTTACAAGAGCACATGGGAAGGAATCATAAACCTTTACCTAAATTTTGTGTGAGCACCTCATTTCCCTCATGGCTGAATGCTTGAGATCCTTCAGTGCAGATGCACGGGACCCTTGAAAGGGTGTACCAAGGCCGGGCGTTGGTGGCGCACGCCTTTAATCCCAGCACTCGGGAGGCAGAGGCAGGTGGATCTCTGTGAGTTCGAGGCCAGCCTGGGCTACCAAGTGAGCTCCAGGAAAAGGTGCAAAGCTACACAGAGAAACCCTGTCTCAAAAAAAAAAAAAAAAAAAAAAAAAAAAAGAAAGGGTGTACCAAAAGAGTCTTTATATTAATCCACAGAATGTTCATTGATGGCAATCACTAATCTTAACATAGCTGAGATCTGGTGTCACATGTTCATTTAGTCAGGCATTGTGATTCTCAACACATCACGGTTTTAAGACTTTTTCACATAAAAAATAATAACAATCCTATTCTTAAGGAAAAACATAGAGATAGACATCAGGTTGGCTTAACCACAATGTAGTGGCCAAGATAGGTGATTTTGGAAATAGTTATCTTTTCAAGCGATTTTGTGACTGGAGACTGTCCATGTGTGAAAAATAGTATCACCTTCCTCTCAATTGTTGGGGAAAAAAATCACAACTGCAGCTTCTTAAAGAAACTGCTTTCTTTTTTTTTTTTTTTTTTTTTTTTTTTTTGGTTTTTCGAGACAGGGTTTCTCTGTGTAGCTTTGCGCCTTTCCCGGAACTCTCTTTGGAGACCAGGCTGGCCTCGAACTCACAGAGATCCGCCTGCCTCTGCCTCCCGAGTGCTGGGATTAAAGGCGTGCGCCACCACCGCCCAGCCGAAACTGCTTTCTTTATGGAGAAGCAGCACATTGCTGTTTACACTGTACATAGCAGCACTGTGCACTGGCGTGTGCTGAGAAGTAGAGATGGATTCTCCCCATCTGCTCCAGAGTCTTAAGTTGTACCAGCATAACTGGAGAGCTGAAGCTGACCCATCACATGTGGTGAGTGACAACTATGTTAGTGCAGGCATGGGGCACTCTCCAACCCTGTGCCATTGCCCTCAATGCTCTGAAATGACATGGGTCCTTCTGTAAAATTACAAGCAATTGATGTCTTCATAATAAACCACTGGTCATATTGAAACTGTAACAGAGGAAATGTGGTTTAAAAAAAAACAGAAAAGTAGACAAAAGATTTCCCTAACACCAATAGCTTTTTTTATTTATTTTATTTATATGTTCTTTGAGTTTTCACACATGTATACAATGTATTTTGACCGTATCTACTCCCTACTTAGTCCTCCAAATTCTCCCAGAACTCTCCACATTCAACCTTCCAACCCAACTTCATATCATCTTTCCTTTGTGACCCACTGGTTCCAATTAGTGCTCCGTGTGTGTGTGTGTGTGTGTGTGTGTGTGTATGGGTAGAGAGCTATCCACTGAGCGTGGAAACCTGTGAGAGGCCACATCCCTTAAGAAAACTGTCTCTCCCTCTCCCAGAAGCCACCAACGGTCAATAGTTCTCAGCTAGAGGTGTAATTTCATGACCCTCCCTCATCCGTGTGGGAACAGACTGGCTTGATCATGTTCAGCTCTTCGACAGGCACCCAGCTCTGTTGTGAGTTCATTCAGTGGTCCTGTACCATCCAGAAGACAATATTTTGAAACAGTTCTCCCTGGCCTCTGATTCCTTCTACCCTCTCTTCTATAACGTCCTCTGAATGTTGAGAGGAGAGAGGCATATAGATATCCCCATTTGTGGCTGAGCATGCCACAGCAACTTATTCTCTGGGCTTCAACTAGCTTTTCTTGCCAGAGCAGTCATGATAGTAGTTCTCGGGATTCACAGCTGAGTGAGATTGATGATGTAGTTTCACCTCCAGCAGTGTGTATCACACCTTCCAGCACTATGAAAGCTAGCCAGTAAGGACAAAGCTTCCAGTCATTACCAGGTTGATTTCTCTGTGTTCTATGGATGGGCACACCAGAGTGTATGGGCAGCACAAATTGGACTCAGTGGGTTGTTGTTGTTTTTAATGAAGACACAAAATGGAGTAGGTAAGGAAGGGAGTGTGGATGTGAGGAATGTTGGGAGAAGGGAAGTGAATATGATCAAAATATATTGTATGAAATCTTCAAAGAATTAATTTTAAAAATAAGCTTGGAAAAGAGGCTTCTGATGTCAGGTGAAAGCTTCGTTAATCTATGGATCTAAGGATAAGTATTTTGAAGGCAGTTGGATGCTGTGTCTGTTTTTAGCAAAATAACAGGAGGAGGATATGTATGACCACCCCAGCCAAAGAGTCTTGGCCAGGCTTACAGTATCAGATATGATCCTCTCCTGTGGAATAGGCCTTAAATTTAAACAGAAAGCTGCTGGCACCCCAGGAAATTTGTGTCATAATTGTACCAATTGGCATATCTTGCCGGGCTGGCCATTATTGGAGCTCACAGGGTTGATTGCCAGGTAAGCCCACCACCAATATCTTCATTCACTACATGCCAAAGAAAAAAAGGGAGAACATCTTGTAGGCAGAGTTGCCTCAAGTTTTGGCTTCCAGCTCACTCTGGCTCCGGCATGAGGTCAGCTGACATCTAAGCCCTGTCTCTGTGTACCACGTGCATAGACAAGTGCTTATGATTGGTTTTGTAGTGAACTGCACATTTGAAATGTGTCAGCTCTTAATAGCTGAGCAAGTAATTCAAGAGGAATAACTAAAGAAATGTGTGGAATGTTTGCTTTCAGCTATTTCTTAGGGAAGGAGTAAGAGAATTAAGTCATGTTCCTGTGGAGAAGGGTTAAGCCCATGGGTCAATGAGACAGCCTGTCAGAATTGTGTGCATGCATGGGTGTATGCATGTGTGAGATCATCATTCCAGGGTTATGCCCAAAGCCACTTGAAAATTCACAAGCCACAGAATACAATCCCAAATCACAAATGTCTACTCTAATAGACTCGCAAAGATCTAACTGAGATCAAACACGTCAAGTAAAAGTTCTTATCTCAGGAGATTTCTCCATCATCTGTGAAACAAACCATATTCAGTACCACAGACATTATCCAGAAAGTTATTAATTTAATAAAAAGGGGAGGGGGAGACTCACCTTTTCTTTTGTGAGGAATTCCAGAGCAGAGGAGTGTCTTCCTTAAAGCAAAGGTCTTTGGAGCTGGAGCTGAACTGAGACAAAGGTGAATAAGTCCTGGGAAAGACAGGAAGGATCCAGAATCACTGAGGTAGAATGATGCTTGCTGGAATGGAGTGCTCAATTCAGACACAAATGAGGTCTGCATGGCCAAAGTTCTCTCTGAGCAGTGAAAGCTGGAACTTAGGAGGGACGGCTAGAGGACTCTCCTTTCCAGCTTGACACAGATCAAAAGTACAAAGCAGTTCTCATAAGAGAGGCCATTTGCCAGGGGACTGATCCTTTGGAGCTCACTTTAGCAGATGACCCAGCACTTTTCATCAATAAAAACATTGACATTCAGTGGGTTTCCTTCTTAGGTAGAAAAGTCTGTCTCCTGAAATCAGGATATACTCTCTTGGAAAATGTCCTAGTGGCTACCATCAGAAGTCAGGGTAAACAGGTCAGAATGGCTCCCAGAGAACATGGCATAGTAGCCACATTGCCCTGGATAGGATGCGCATTTGCTATGTTGGCCTGTCCAGTGGAGGAAGGGCCACCATAAAGGCATCCCTCAAACCAGACACTACATCATGTACCAAGGTGCACACGTGAAGTTAAAGGAGTTTTCATGAAAGGTTAAAGAAGCCATTTTCCTACCTAATTGCCTTCTACACTGGTGCCTTCCTTCTCTCATGGAGCCCTTATCATACACAGGTGCTGTGGCCACCATGAAACATTCACCCAGAGGAATAACAGTAATTCTTTCAGGTTATAAATGAACAAATGATACCAAAGAAGGAATTTAAGAAAATAATCCTGTTTGCCTTATTTCATGTAAGCGTTTACTGGGACATGGACCATAAGACTCTTGTCTTGTGGAGAACTGAAAAGTCATGCTCTTCCCCTGTGTCTAACAGCACCTACCATATCTCAAGAAAGCGGTCTGCCTAGAACAAGTGTGTGTGTGTTCTGAGCTTGCCCTGAACCATTTCCTATAGAGGACAGAGGTGCCCAAGAACCCTGCTCACAGGCTGCTAAAGACACGGGAACATCAGGATAGGAACATTAGGTAGATTTCTTGACTTAGGACACCAAAAAGGGAAGGTATGGGGGCTGGAAAGATGGCTCAGTGGTTCAGAACAATGTCTGCTCTTCCAGAGAACCCAGATTCCATTCCCAACACCCACATGGCAGCTCACAACCATCTGTAATTCCAGTCTTAGGAGACCCAATGCCCTCTTCTGACCTTTGAGGATACCAGGCACACACATGATGCACGGACATAATCAGGCAAAACATCTATACACATAAAAATAAATACGTTCTCTAAAGGAAGGGAAAGAAGAATTCTGCCTGAGGTATTTAATACTTAGCATGCTTTTGCAGCTCAAATTGGCTTAACCAGTTGGGTGAGTCGGCTCCCCCATCTCCCATAACTGATCCAGAAGGTCATCTGCTACATTTATAGAAGTGTCCCAGTGTGTCAGTTAGAATCCAGCTGCTCTCTGTTGCTGCCTGCGTGTTTACAGAGTACTTTTGGAAAAGCCGATTGTTGCAAGAACCTTGTTCAAATAATTTAACTACTCTGTGCCTCTAGTTTCTCAATCATGTGAAAAGAAACACACACATGTACACATACATTCACACACATATTCACACACATATACACATACACAGATATATACATACATACATACACACATGCACACATACACATACACACACATGCATGCACAAATGCTTTTGTTTTGTCGCAGTAGATAAGGAGATATTATAAGTGAAAAGTGCACATGTCTATACTTACTTTGAGGAACTAGGAGACTGTAAAAGATGATAACAAATTAAACAATTGTACATAATTTTAGGATTCAGAGATCCTTACTGTTAATATTTTAAAAATCTTCCTTTTAGTCTTTTTTTAAAGGCAGGGTGGCCTAGAATGTGTAAGGTTGCAATACTATTGCCTTTACCAATCTTCTTTTAAATAATACTTTTATTTAATCTTTGAAATTGTATGTATTCATGCACTGTATCCATCCACCACTGCCTCCCTCCAGCTTCCTCTCAAGTCTCCCTCTCCTTCCTATCTTCATGACCTCTTCTTGGTTTTGTTATTAATAACCTCCTGCATCCAATGACTCTGCCTTTGTTCATGCCATCCATCAGCAACCACCAACTGCCAATTAGCTTCTATGCCCAAAGTGGGTCCTCAGGGGTCCCTCCCTCCACCACTTATGCTGGAATTTTGACTGGCTTCATATTGTACAGGTCTTGTGCAGGTGACAACAGCCACTGAGTTGATTTGTGCAACAGCCACGTCACATCCAGAAGTTGACTTTTCACAGCTCGCCTCCCTATCCATCCAGCTCTTACGTTCATCCCACCCAGTCTCCCGCAAATGTTCCCTAAGCTGTGGATGGGGTGAGTTAATGTAAACAGTTTATCCACAGCTAAACACTCACAGCTACTTATACTTGGTACTTCAGTCAGTTATGATTCTCTGCATAAACCACTCTCCACAGTCAAAGGAAGCTTCTCTGACCAAAGTTGAGATCTACACAGATCTAAGGGTGTGAACATAAATATTTAGAAGGCAGTTTACAACACAACCAGTTAGCATAACAACAATGGGTACTCCCCCCCATCCAGGGCCTCTGATCTCCCCAGTCATGGGCTTTTGAGCAGGTTTGGAGTACAAGGCATGCAATCTCTCCTGTGATGCAGGCGTCATATCCGTCTGGAAAGAAACTGGTTGCTCCCGTAATAGTCATGCCACTATTGCAATGGCGGGCAGTTTTCAAGGAGGTCAGTATTATAGCAGACAAGGTCTAGTGTCAGTTGAGGCTGTGGATGCCATCCCCCCCTCCCCCAGCAATTCTGCACAGCACCTTCTGTCTCTATGTGTGGCAGAAATCTTAAATGGTCTTATTAATAAAAACAAACCCAGAGCCAGATATTGGGGTGAATACTGGAAGATCAGAGAAGCAGAACAAGCCACAGCTTCCTCACCTCGCCAGTTCCTCAGCTGATCCTGTTTCCTCAGACTGGATGCCTCTCAGCTGAACTGTGCTGCTCAAAAGCCTAAAAGCTTAACCAGCCAAAAGCTTCTAGTTTCTGGTCCTCACGCCTTATATACCTTTCTGCCATCACTTCCTGGGATTAAAAGCTCTTGTTACCACGCCTGGCTGTTTCCAGTATGGCTTTGAACTCACAGAGATCCGGATGGATCTCTGCCTCCCAAGTGATAGGATTAAAGGTGTGTGTGCCACCATTTTCTGGCCTCTATGTCTATCTAGTGGATGTTCTGTTCTCTGACCCCAGGTAAGTTTATTAGGGTGCACAATATTTTGGGGAACACAATATCGCCACAACTATGTAAGCCAGAAAGCAGGGAAATGGTTTCCTGTTCAGTCAAAGTTGATTTCTCCATGACCAGCATTCAAAGTACATGGTGTCTCCAGCAATGGGATCTTATCAACTATTTCTGGCGGACAACCCAGAACAATGTCAATAGCCTGTGTTATTTTTGTGTCCCTCCTAGAGCCTCCCTGAACAATAACAATAAGGGAAATATCCTGTGACTGACACTGAGATTTTCACTTTATAATCCATGTCTTCTGGGAGTACCATTGTCACCTACTCATGCAGGGTTATTGTGGAATATTACTTTAACTGTGTAAAGGTGTGTTACATTTGTTTATGCTGCATTTGTTTAACAATGTAAAGATTCATTGCTTGGCCTGCCTGAGGCACCTGATTGGTCTAATAAAGAGCTGAACGGTCAATAGTGAGGCAGTAGAGGGATAGGCAGGGCTGGCAGGCAGGGAGACTAAATAAGAGGAGGAATCTAGGCTTGAGAGAACGAGAGAGAGAATGAGGGAGAAAAAAGGGAGATGCCTAGGGCCAGACAGACAGACACAGAGGAAGCAGTGAAAGTAGGACATACAGAGTGAAAGAAAGGTAAAAAGCCCCAAGGCAAAATGTAGATAAAGAGAAACAGGTTAAATTAAGTTATAAGAGATATTGGGACAAACGTAAGATAAGGCCAAGCATTCATAACCAATATTAAGTCTCCATGTCTTTATTTGGGATCTGGTTAGCAGCCCAAAGAAAGCCTGCTACATGGGGTACTTCTGTTCAAACTGAAGTTTTATATACTATTATATATAGTATCTTTATTCATTTATAAACTAGTAGATTTCCATAAGGCTTCTTCATACATCCTTACTTCAAGTTATCCAACCCACTCTCCACTTCTCTACCCTACCTCTCTGCCCCCATCCCCACTTAAACCTTCACAAGGAGTATTCCCTCCTTAGGAAAGTAAGAGACTCAAAAGCAGCCATGGATACCAGGAAATTGAAAATGCCATACAAATGATCAAGCAAATTCACACTTAGTAAGCAGCTGGAATGATCAGAGGCTCCTATCTCAAGCTGACCTTCAAACTCAAGTGTGGTGATATATTGTGTACCCTAATAAACTTGCCTGAGGATAAGAGGACAGAGCTAGCCACTAGATTAGATATAGAGGTCAGGCAGTGGTGGCACACACCTTTAATCCCAGCACTTGAGATCTCATGCCTTTGCTTGGGAAACACACACACCTTTAATCCCAGGAAGTAATATGGCAGGGCAGAGAAAGGTATATAAGGCATGAGGAAACAGGAACTCACTCTCTTCAGGCTGAGGATTTCATAGAGATAAGAACTTGTGGCAGGCTGTTCTGCTTCTCTGATCTTTCAGCTCTCACCCTGATATCTGGCTCTGGGTTTTTTATTAAAAGACCACCTAAAATTTGAACAACACTTAAGCATACCCATCTAATCAATAAAGGAGTGCCTCAGAAAGGATGTCTGCAAAACATGTCTGGAGATATGGCTCAGTTGGTAAAGTTCATGCCTTGCACACATGAAGATCTGGGTTCAAGCCTCAGTCCTGTATAAACCAAGTGTGGTGGTGTTCCCCTGTAATCCCAACACTGGGGAGGTATAGACAGAGAGAATCGTAAGTTCCAGGCCATCCATGTCTATATAGCAAGTTCAAAGCCAGCCTCGTATCCATGAGACCCTATCTTTTAAGAAATGGATAAAAAGGTAAAGGCAACAGGTGAAATAAAAAATGAATAAAATTAGAAAGAAATCAACAAAAAGACTGAAATAGTCAAATAGGACCAAATAAAAATTTGGAGCAGAAAAAATATAATAAATGTCATCTGAGTGTGTATGTTTGTGTGCACACGCCCATGTGTGCACTTGCATGCTCACCCATGTGAGAGTATGTGGAGGCTGGTGATGTTGGAATATCTTCCTTAGTTGTTTCTTCACCTTATTTTTTGAGACAAAGTTTCTCACCAGACCTGGAACTCATCATTACCTAGCTCCCTGGTCAGCCAGTGAGCTCTCTGGATCTGCCTACCCCTGCCCTCTAGTGTGGGGTTAGGGTACATGCCACCAGGCCTGACTCATGTGGGTGCTGCAGATCCACTCTTGGGTCATCAGGCTTGTGCAGCGAGCCATCTCCCAGCCTCACAAGAAACTCCTAACACCTAACTTAGCAGGTGGAAGATGTGAGAAAACTTTAAAATAAAACAGAGGATCAAATACAGGAGAAAATTTTAAAAAGAGAGACTAGGGCACTTGTGGAATTGAATTAACCAATGCATACATTTTAGAAGTCTCAAGGAAGAGAGAGAAAAGAAGAAAAAAGCATTTGAAGAAATACTGACTAAAGAAATTCCAAGTTTTATAGAAGAAATAAATGTGAAAATACAAGAATCTCAACAAACTTCAAATAGCGTAAACACAAGAAATCCAACATGATGTAACATGTGATGTTAAGCTGGTGAAGGCAAAATTGGTATCTTGAAAACAGGAAAAGAGATCACATCTCAAAGATCATCAATAAGACTCGTAGCAGAAATCCTGGAAAAGAAGCCGCATATGTATATATTTAAGGTGCTGGGTGGAGAACACTGTCAACTAAAAGGCTGTGTCAGTGAATCCAGCCTTCAAAAGTGAGACAGGAAGGAAGGCATTACCAGTTTTTTGTTTTGTTTTGTTGAGACAGGTTCTCACTACTGACTCTGAATGGTCTGGAACTTGCCATGTAGCCCAGGGTGTCCTTGAACTCAGAAACCCCCCTGCCTCTCCTCTGTAGTGCTGGGATTACAGGTGTGTGTTACCATGCCCAGCCCCATGTTTTTAAGCAGAGCATGGCTGGAACTTCTAGCTCACAAGAAATGACTAAAAGGAGCTTTTCAGGTTGAAATGAGAAAGATACTAGGTCAAAGATTTGAAGAATGCTTCAATAATGCATCAAGTAAGGCTCACACAGGGCACAAAAATTCACAAAATTCATCAGTATCTCATTAAGGAATAAAAAGAGACTTCCTCTTGGAGTACTTAAGACCAAGAGTGAATTTAAATTTGAATTCTTCACTTCTCTCCCTGTGTCTTCTGTCTGTCTGTCTGTCTGTCTGTCTGTAGTTTGTAGTTTGTGGCCTGTCTGTATTTCCTGTTCCTAATAAAGGGCTTTGTTCTGTATTTATTGAACAGCACAGAAAACATGGTGTGGGTAAGGAATGAGGAATATTTTTCTACAGAAATCTTTGACAGAGTTAACAAGGGGAGAATGTACTTTCCTGACTCCAACTGACCCAGAATAGCACTCAAACCTCAAACAGATGTTACAAAGCTATACCCGCATGCCGCTTCCAACCTTTATGGGGTGTCTGTTATTTAAGGTGGCTTTCAACTTCTTGGCTGTTTTCAGCAAATGGTTATAACACAAATACATTCTTCTCATCAGGAGTATGGATGAGTACATAGTTTAAGACTGAAGCTATGCAATTAGCTTAGGTTGTAAATATATACATATATGTGTGTGTGTATATATATATATATATATATATATATATATATATATATATATATAGGAAATCTAAGGCATAGTAAGATTGGTCACGCTGCCTTCTTCAAGGCAGGTTAAACTTAGTACACAATATGAGAGCAGATTGAGTACATAGTCGTAAATGATCATGGGCATGTTATTAACTTGACTATAGGGTCTGGCATAAGTTCTGTATCTTTGAAGGCAAAGGTGTTTTCTGAAAGAGGCATTATCACAGAAGATCTCTGCTCAAGTGTGCACACAAGTAAACATAACAACTAGCATTATTATAACTTTGGTGCTTTACCAAGTGAACTCCCTCGAACCAACAAGATGATTGTTGAAGTTTATGATTCAATGAGAAGGTTAAAGTCAATTTAGGATGAGGGAGTAGTGAATGACTTGCCTAAGTGAACAAGAACTACATATATTCATAACAAAACTAAACATGCATTGCTCTTCCTGCCAGCTTGCTGTTGAAGTGGGTGATTGCTCAATAAGTGCTAAAAATACACACACACACACACACACACACACACACACATGCACACACACACACACACCACATACATCCACACACACCCCACACATGCATACACACACCATGCATGCACACACACATGCATGCAAGCACATACACCACACACACCACACACATGCACACACACCACACATGCACACATGCACACGTACATACAAATTACACACACATGTGCATACAAACGTACACACACATACCCCATATATGCACACCACACAAACACACATGCCTACTCTCTCTGGGTTTACATACAGGCAGTCAGAGAGAACCTTTCAAGCTAAGGCTTAAGAATTTCCCAGACATAAAAGGCATGATCCTTCCTTTTCAAGCTAACGAGTGAAATGAAAATAGTGATGTTGGAAGAGTTGCTATAGTATAATAAGTGAGTTTTCACATCTCAACCCAATGAGCAATGAACACATTATTCAAACAATTGTTTTAATTCAGAGGAAAAAATCATTCAGTTCAATTAGCCAGAAAGCCCAGAAAAGTGATCATTAATAGTGTCATGGCTTGGGATTGGGGTAATTAATTAAGAGATAAGTATTTTTATTGCACATAAAATAAAAGCATGCCCCCACACACACTCATGGGATATCTGCTTTCCTGGAAGATTAATGAGAGACTCCACCTATCAAGTGTATTCCAGCCTTGGTGTGGGAGCCCGTTTTCAGGTTCCTCGTGGCTTTACCCAGCAGGTCCGCATAGGGAGGATGATTAGGACCACGGGCATGAGTGCAGGTGTCTGAGATGGTCTGCACTTGGCTGTACTGGGGGGAGGTCTTTTGCTCCACCTCTTGGCGTCTCCATAAATGCCCTGAGGCAGAGACAGTCAGGGCCCGTCAGAATAGGTTCCAGGCCCTCTCGAGGCTATCCTTTATTTTCTATCTGTTTATCTCCACACTCTAAATCCTTCTATCTAATATCTCCCGCTGTTTGCACTCAGGAAAACTCTGGGGAACTGTGGGGTTGGTGGGTAAACACCCAGCACCTTGGTACTAAGGCTCCCTCAGCTCACAGAGACATGAAGGGATACTGGAGTGCCAGCTGGGATCATCAGCCTTGCCCACCAGGCTGCAGAGGAGACTGAAGGCACCTCACAGAGGTTGCTATGTCTTGCCAAAGTAGACAGACCTCTGGAATACCACATTTTTATATCAGGAATATGTGGAGCGTTTGCTCAGCAGTGATGTCTCACTTAGAAAGAGAAACATATTTTTCAAATAAGCATTACTAAGTTAAAAATCAAAACATTCCAGGGCATCTATGTAAAAGAATGAAAACAGATACCAAAGTCTTTCTAAAGTGGACAGCAGATTCAGTCCACCCCTGGTTTCCAGGATGATCCTGCCAGTGGCATACTTTGGTATACAGTAAAATGTCCATATCACTGGTTCTGCATCAACTACTTACAGTGTTTGCATCAATACTAAACATGCACAGAGTTCCTTGTCATTGTTCCCTAACCAATGTGGTATAACAACTCTTCATGTAGTTTTTTCGTTGCATTAGGTACTAGAAGTCATCGACAGGTGAATTAAAGTCTACAGGAGAATGCAGGCTCTATGCAGATGCCCCGCCATTTTATGTGAGGGACTTGAGCGTCCTTAGGGAACACAGGAACCATTCCATGCAGATACCAAGGGATGACTGTACTTCCTAGGCTCTTCTTGAGAATATGTTAGCTTATCAGGATAGAGCAGGCCTTTGTTCTGGGCTAGTAAAAGCCCAGCACCAGCCTCAACTGGTGGCTCAGGATGGAAAATAAAGACAGAATCAGAGTTTGCAGTCACAACTCTCTCTGCTTGTGATTCAAGCCTTGGATCCAGGTAAAGTTTCAAGGATTTTCTGTCTGGCTTTTTTTTTTCAGTAGTTACCAAGAGAAGGCGTTAAGATCTCTGTGATTCCCGCCTGTGTTAGGTCAGTTTCTGCTTGAAGATTTAGAAGCCCTGTGGCTAAGTGCACACGCATCAACAATTACAGTTTTGATGAATTGACTGCCTCACAAGTACGATGTAGCCCCTTCCTCCCAGATAACATTCTCTCTATATAATCCACTCTTTCTTTTTTAAAAGTCTTGATTCATAAAGCAGCTTCTTCTAATGTCATTTCTGATATTTGCTCTTAGCCTTCCCCTCCACTCTTCTTTTTAGCCTTTTTCGTGCCGTTGGCACTTTCTCATGTTTACTTTGAGCCTACCTGCTCTCATGCTTACAGTAGGCTTTTGTTGGTAGCATATAGTTCAATCTTGATTTTTTTATTCAATTACATGATTTTTCAAGGATAATGTCATTATTAATATATCTAGTCTTAAATCTACCAACGGAAGGCCGGGAAGACAGCTCAGTCTGTAAAGTGGTTGCTGCTAGAGTTTGCGTCTTCAGCACCCACTTAAAAAGCTAGACGTGGAGGCAGCACCTGTGATCCCAGCACTGAACAGACAGGGAACAGAGAAGCCATGGAGCTTGCTGGCCAACGAGTCAGTCTAGACAAACAAAGGAGTTTCAGGTTCAGTGAGAGACCCTCTCACAAAAAGAAATAAGGTGGGGGCATGATTGAGGCACATATCCAGTGTAAACCCTGGGTTCCCCATGCATACACACGCATGCATCTGCACACACAACTATGCATATAAATAAATAAATAAACAAAAAAACAAAATGTGACATGTATATACAATGTAATATCATTTCCCCATAAAAATGATTGGCACATACTATATTTTAGTGGGGTTTTTTATTTACTTGTCTTTTTATGATAAAGTTAATTTTAAAAAAACCTTTAAAATTAAAAAATGGTGCATACTACATAATGAAACACGTTCATATGCTGAGTAAATGAACAAGAAGTAAAAGAATATTTTCTGTATGGTTCCACCTTTATGAAGTAGCTATGGTCAGCAAATAGAGACCTAAGGTAGGTTTTTGGTACCAATGCAGGAGAGAGGGTATGGGGAGTCACTGCTTTAACAAATACAAAATTCCTGTCTAGGGTGATAAGAACATTTTGAAATTACATAGTTGTGAAGATTATACATCATAAGTCTAATTAATGTCACTAAATTGTACACTTTTCAACTATAATTCCAAAAATACTTATTAGAGAAAATCTGACCTCCACAACAAATGGTGCTGGGGTAACTGCCTGTCTACAAACAGAAGAATGAAACTCAGTCTGTATCTCTCACAATGGACAAAAAAATTCCACATGGATCAAATAACTTAAGACTGAAAACAAGGGAACCGCTGGGGAGAAAGTAGGAAAAACACTTCGAAGAATCGGCAGAGGTGAGGAGTATGAGACTATGGCCCCTCGGTGACCTTATGTCAGCAACAAAGGCACCCATGAAATTCAGCAGCTTTTATACAACAAAGGAGACCCACCATTGAGTGAAAAGGCAGCCCACAGAGTCAGAGAAAATCCTGTCAGCTATCCATCTGACAGAGGATTGATATCTAGACTATACAAAAACTAAAAATAAAAACAAACAACTCTATGAAAAAAATGGACTCTTGAACCGAACAAAATGCTCTCAAAAAGAAGTACAAATTACCCATCATTTTCTCTTTTTTTTACCACTTCTTATTCAATTTATTTTTTCATATATGTACAAATACAGTCAGAACTAAATGATGCAGTGTATAGAATGTGGTGATTATAAATGAACATTTTTATCTTTGACCTTCTGGAATTGAAAGGCCTCATAATGTCATTGTTGAAAAACCTGGCTTTTTCTGTCTTAACATCCATCCTTTCTCCTTAGCACCCGGTTTCTCCCTATCCCTTGATGTCTCCCTCTATCATGATATTTTCTCTCTCTTTTTGTTTTGTTTTGTTTTGTTTTGTTTTTCAAGACAGGGTTTCTCTGTGTAACAGTCCTAGCTGTCCTGGAACTCACTCTGTAGACCAGGCTGGCCTTGAACTCACACCCGCCTCTGCCCGCCCCCAAGTGCTGGGATTAAAGGTGTGCACCACCACCACCCAGCTCGATCATTTTCTTAAGCACTCAACATCATTAGCAACCAGGGGTATGCAAATTAAAACTTCAAGAGAATGTCACCATCTAGAAAATGTCAGAATGTCCACCATTTAGAAAACTGGTGACAACAAACTGGTGAGGCTACAGGAAAAGAGGAGCCTTTACTCACTGTGGGTGGGGATGGAATTGAAGCAACCACCATGGAGATGAGTATTGCGGTTTCTCACATGGCTAAAACTAGAAGTATCATGTGCCCTAGCTATACCAGTCCTGTGCATGTACCCAAAGAGCTTTATATCCTACCATATGTGCAGGGACCTACCTGCTCAGCCACGTGTAGCGCTGCTCTAGTCACAACAGCTAAGACGTGGAATCAGCCTAGATGGTCATCACATGGAAAATGAAAAGACGGTACATACACAATGGGATCTTATTCAGCTGTATAGCAAAAGGAAATTTTCAGGAAAATGGGTGGAATTGGAAAATATTATCCTAAGCGAGGTAAGCCAAGTTCAATAAGACAAATGCTGGTTGCTCTCACTCATAGATGATCGTAGCTTTAGACTTTAAATGTGTGCGTTTGAGTTGGAACGAGTGTGCATGGAGTGTGTAATGAGAGTGTAGAGCGGGAACACGACAGCAAAGGAGAGGTGCCGAGGAGGGGAAGAGTAGAACCTTCATGACACGAGAGCAGAAGGGACCAGTGATGAAGAGACTTAAGCGGGGATAAGGATGGAAGAATGTGGGAAAAGAGGGGTGTATGAGAGAGTCAAATAAAACTAGGGGTGTACGGTGGAAACGTCACACGGAAAACTACTATTTTGAAAGTTAGTTTAAAAAACTATTAATAATGATAATAATAGTAACATAATTTGAACACAGGTACTTCATGTAGATGGATAATGATAATTCCAGAAGGCACAGATTATTAAACAAAATTCTCAGTGCCAGGGGCAGGATACCTCTCCAGAAATTATTAGTCAGAGAGGCCCTTGAGGCTCCCAAAACAATACAAGTTACTGACATTGCTCTTGATTGCCTACCAAAAATAGTTCTGAAGACACTTCATGCTTTGGTTGCGGGACACAGAGAAATCAAGCTGGAAATGGGCTGGAAGTTCAGTTCCCCACAATTACAGCCACTCGGCATTGCTAGCTAGTTTTCATAGTGCCAGAAAACTCTACCCTATGCTATGCAGTCTGGTGGGGGAGAAAATTAAGCAACAGTTACCAATCTGTGAACTTTACATGCTGTACCACTGAGCTGCCAAGTGAGATATGCCCACTGATACAACAGTGGTTCAACTATTATGGGGGTAACCAACTGCTTTCTAACTGGACTTAAGGCCCACTCCACAGGAGAGAACGCACGCCTGGTACTATAAATCTGGTCAAAAGCCCGTGGCTGGGGCTGTCACCGCCCTAGCAGGGAAGTTGCTACTGTTGTTTTGCTAAGTGGCCCTACTGTGCCATTTAAACCGTCTCCTGAATATTTATACTCATGTTCACATGTGAGTAATATTCCCTAGTTAGAGAAGCTTGATTTTGCAAAGAATGATGGTTACTGAAGAAATTCATAACTAGTCAAAGTGCTGAAAAATAGGTGACTGTTCAATGCTTATCCTTCTAACGCTCAGAGAACATCGTCAGAGAGGGAGCAGAAGAAACGTAAGAGCCAGAGGATGGTGAGCAGCGCTGTGGGAAGCTGTTTTCCAGACATGTTGTGGTTGTGACATTCATGTACTCAACAGCAGCTGCTCAAGATTTGAAAAGGTTTTGCCTGACAACATCCCAGCACAGATGGGGGAGGGCTCATGAGGCTCCACCCTGCCTTGGGAAGTTGTTGGCGGCTGACGATTCCTAGGGAAGAAGGGGACACGTTTTTTGTTTTTTTTTTGCACCAGCATAGACATGGTTCAGTTGCCAAACTCTAGAAAATATCCCTACCTGTGTGCATACAAGCAACCTTAATTAAACTCAATGAGTCAAAAAAGAAAAAAAGGATGAATAATTGGGAAGAAAAAAGGTTTTCGGAGGGAGATAAGAGAAGATAATGTGGCTAAAATACAACATATACATGAAGTTGTCAAAAATACAATTTGTTTGAAAAAAGGTTAAAATGTCAAAAGTTTATATATATTTAAATATATAACTTCAAATGTTTATTATATCTAATATGTGTTTATAAAACAATATTTGAATATCAATATAATACATTTTTATCACAATAACAGCAATTGAAAAGGTGTTTTAAAGTTTATAACATATAAGCTGGCATTTTATGATTTTATTTGTATTCTTATATGTTTTATTGTTCTTTTGAGCATTTCATACATGCAAACAATATTTTTGATGATATTCACCCTACATTCCTTCTCCTAACTTCTCCCAAATCCAGTCCCTACCCACAACTTTGTGGCTTCACTTTTTTTTTTTTTGTATAGCTCACTGAGTCCAGTGTGTGCTGCCCATACACTCACATGTATGGGAGCCATACCCTTAAAGAAAATTGACTCTCCCTCCCCAAGAAGCCATGAACTATCACCAGCTCCTCAGCTAGGGATGAAGTTCATGAGCTCCTCTCCCTTTATGCTGGAATGTTGCTTGATCTTGTGCCCATGAGTGGCCCTGTCATGTCTAGAAGACACTTGTTTTCCCATCTAGGCAGCCACTTCCAAATTACCACACAGAGGCTTATAATTGTAAATGCTCGGCCAATAGCTCAGGCTTATTGCTAACTAGTTCTTACATTTTAAGTTAACCCATAGTCCTTATTTACGCTCTGCCACATGGCAGTGCCTTTATTACCATGACACATTCATCTCCTGCTCCCTTGGCAGCTGCCTGGCAGCTGCCTGGCATCTCCTGACTCTGCCATTCCTCATCCCATCATTCTCAGGTTGGTTTTCCCACCTAAGTTTATCCTGTTCAGCTATTGGCCAGTCAACTTGTTTATTAAACCAGTCACAATGACATAGTATAAAGGAATATTCCACAGCAGACACTAATTCAGTCCAGTCCTCTCCAACCTCTGGGTCTTACAATAGTTCTGCTCTGTCTTCAGAAAGCATCCTGAGCCTTAGGGGAGGGGTGTGATACAGATGTCCTACTTGTGAATGAGTCCTCCACAGACACTTATTCTCAACACTTTGACCTACATTAACCACTGTCCACCTCACAAAGAAATTGATGAGATCTGAGAGTTATACTAATTTATGAGTTTAAAAGTATGAATTTAAAGGCAGTTTGGTACTATATTCACTTAGCAAAACCACCATAGTAGGTTCACCCCTGGAGCCTATGTGCTCCCTTGCCCATAATTCCCATAACTGACATGCATTTTCTCCTTAAGGTGTAATGGACCTTAAATCCATTCAGTAACCAGTTAATTACCTTCTCTCTGCCCCACTTTCTCTTCCATGGTCCCTTGTTTTAATTTAACATAATTTCTTTATTAAATCTGTAGGAATTTCACATCATGCACCCTAATTCCACTCACCTCCCAGTCCTCCCCTGACCCCTGCAGTGTCCCCCAAAAGAAAGTTTTAAAAAAAAATCAAGCCAATGCAAAACAAAACATGCAAACAAAAACAAAAACCTCTTCACTCCTCCATCTTTCCCGCCTCTCCAACACCTCTTCATTCATTCTGGTGGCATTGGGAGCCACAGTGTGTCACACAGCATATATATATATACACACACACATACACCCTTTTGCCCAATCGGTTTTACTTGCAAATGTTCATTGCAATGAGTCATTGGTCTGGCTCAAGGCCTCTGGTTTCTGGTACACCATCATCAATGGATCCTCAATGAAACTCCTCTCAGATATCCCACAGTCACCCCAAGTCATGGAGATTCTGAGCATATCATTTCACGGGACCAGTTCCTTCACGAGCTCCAGCAGGTCCTAGATAGGGTAGATATTAGAGTTGGCCAACCCCAGGTCCAGCTGTGGGCCTGGGTGGCAGTTGAGCTGGTCAGTCCAGACCACTGGGGCCACGCCCCTCCAACTTGCCCATGAGGTTCTGGGCCAGCTCACTTGCTGCAGTGTCCAGTGAGGGGCAGGGCCAGCTATCCCAGGGCCATCGAAGGGCAGGGCCAGCTCAGCATGGCCCTCTGATTTCATCACACATGGTTCCTATGGCCCCCTGAGATGTCATGAGCCACAGACATTAACATAGATCCAAGCTACAGCTGAACCATGGACGTAGACATGGCCCTTGACAACAGCTTAGAAGATAACCTGGCTCTGGCTGGAAGCACAAGCTACTCAGATCAGGATGGCTTTGGTGGCATGGCCCCTGGACACCCACAAGGCCACAGGTTTCTCAATCCTGGGCTTCAATGTAAACTTTGATGGCAACACAGGCCTCAGATTTCAACACAGACCCTGGCTATGGTAGGACCACAGACCCAGACATGGTCCTTGGCAGCAGCCAAGTCTGCATGTCACCACTGCTCCAGGTGTCAGTGCAGGCCACTCAGATCGGCATGGACCCAGCAGCAGTGTGGCCCTCAAACACTAACACAGCCCCAGATCTCAGGCATCCACATGACCTTTGATGGTAACAGGAACTTTGGACATCAACACAGACCCTGGCTACAATAGTGCCACAGACTCCGACATGGCCCCTGGGTGCAGCTCTGCCCCAGACATCACCATGGCATTAGGTAGAAGCACAGGCCACTCAGATCTGCATGGCTCCAGCTGCAGCATGGGCCTCTGACACCAACATAGACTCAGGTGACTAACCTGACCCAGGGCATCCACATGGCCCTAAGTTGCAACAGGAGCTACAGACATTGACTCAGACTCCGGCTGCTGTAGGGCCATGGACCCAGACTTGGCCCTCAGTAGCAGCTTAGGCCTAGATGATACCCCATGGTCCCTTTTTACTTTTCCTAGTATCTGTGGTTACTCCAAGTTATATACTCATATCTAATGACTCAAAGCTATGATTTAAAAAAAAAGAGAGAGAGAGAGAGAGTGTGTCTTAGGATTTCTATTGCTGTGAAGAGATATCATGACCACAGCAACCCTTATAAAGAAAAACATTTAACTGGGGCTGGCTTACAGTTTCAGAAATATAGTCAATTGTCATCATGGCAGGAAGAAGAATGGTGTTGGAGAGGACCTGAGAGTTCTTTATCTTGATCTGCAGGAAGTGAACTGTCTCACTGGGCATGTCTTGAGCATATATGAGACTCAAAACCCACCTCCATAGTGACACACTTCCTCCAACAAGGCCACACCTCCTAATAGTGTCACTCCCTATGGGCCTATGGGGATCATTTTTATTCAAACCATCACAGAGAGAACATGTAGCATTTGCCACTTTCCTAAACCAGTACAATTTCTAAATGCATTCTAAATAACTGTACTTATAACCACACATAAATGTAGCTTTCATTTCTCACCAAAGACGCTTCTTTTTGCAGCTGATGGAGACCATTTTACAAACACACACACACACACACACACACACACACACACACAAACACACACACACACACACTGGTCAGAATTCAGAGAACACTAGACCATGGGGTGCTGAGCCCCAATTGATATACCTACAACACAACCCCTATTCCTAAGGTTCAGGGAACATCACAGAGGAGAGGGTAGAAAAATTCTAAGAGCCAGAGGACCAGGAAGTCTTCTGGAAGATGGTGTCTTCTATGTATGACAGGGAAGTTGTACCAATGAACTCTCAACAATATATGGTTGCCTAAGCAAGATCTCCATAATGACAACATCAGTTGACATGCCAACATGGATGAAGGAAATCTCACAAGACCTTGCTGTGGGATGCCTTTCTGTATGCTGTGAATATCTGTTGCTCTCACTGATTGATAAATACAGTTGTTTCGCCAATGGTGAGGCAGAATAAGTTTCAGCAGTACTATCAAACTGAAGATAGAGATGAAGAAGGACAGAGTCAGGGCAGACACCAGCAGCCACAGAGGGAGCAAGATGCCAGAGCACTGGTAAGCATGGGCCACGTGGCAATACAAAGATTAATAGAAATGGGTTAAGTTAAATGTAAGAGCTAGTTAGTAATAAGCCTGAGCCATTAACCAAACATTTGTAATTAATATAAGCCTCTGAGTGATTATTTGGAAATGGCTGTGATATGGGGGGGACAGAGAAAAGCCTCAGTTTACAGGCCCTACCTCTAGATGAAGAGCTACAGGCAATTAATGGATATTGAGAGAGAGACAGAGACAGAGACAGAGATAGAGAGAATCAATCCTCTCCAGTACCCTGGTAGGTACCCAATCCCAAGTGATCAGCCCTAAACACATACACATATGAGCAACATGATATGGACTCAATAGACATACATATATATATATATATATATATATATATGTGTGTGTGTGTGTGTGTGTGTGTGTGTGTGTGTGTGTGTGTGTACATATATACATATATATAAAACAATAATAATTTAAAATGAAGACATCATGAATTTGAGAGGGGGTGAGTGTTAGGTCTCAAAGAAACCCAGGGCAAGTCTCACTCAGTACCTGTGGCTCCTCTCAGGCCTTCTTACCTCACACCCTACCCTAAACATCTCCAACCCAGGGGCTGGGCTTCACTTACCTTCCTCCAGCTTCTGATCCCTATATAATTCAGCCATTCCGGCTACGCGGCCTCTGGGCTCCTGCTTCCTCTCTTGGGCTCTTCTTGGTCCAGGCTCATCTTTCATCCCCCACCCCCATCTCCTCTCCTCTTCCTCACTCACTCTCCCCTCCCCCCATGGCCCCGGTTCAGCCTGGAACCTTCCAGATGCCTCTGGCTGTTTTCCCTTCATGTCTACAACAAAACCTTCTCCTCAGCCATTCTTTAGGAGCAGTCACGTCCTTTTTCACTCAGTGAGGAGGACATGGGCGGAGTTGGAGTGGAGGAGTAGAAATGCTGTAAATATAGGACTTGTGTATGAAATCCTCAAAAACATTAAAACTTTTAAATTAAAAGAGAAAGAGGATTCCGAGTTTGCCACAAGCTTATGAAATCACAGATGTCAAAGATACTGTGAATTGTACACCAGATGGAATTAATTAACATTCCAGATAATGACTGAGGAAAGAAATAGCTCCTTGGGAACTTATAAACGACCAGCTCTCACAGCTGTGTGGTAAAGACAGTGTGGCTGCAGAGAGGAGGCTGCATGGCCCCTCGGCACTCACATTCTAACTGTAGGTAATGGTGGCCTCAGTGCAAAGCAAAGGACAGAACAGCTCCAAAGGGAAACACGCAAGAGTTGATTGGGAAACATGAAGGTAAATTACAAAAGAATGGCGTCCATCAGATATTTGTAAATAGACTGGAGGCAAATAACAGCTGTTACTGCAGTGATCCTGCAGTGCCATCCCCGCAACCCTGCACTGCCATTCCTGCAACCCTGCAGTGCCATCCCTGCAACCCTGCACTGCCATCCCTGCAACCCTGCACTACCATTCCCGCAACCCTGCACTGCCATCCCTGCAACCCTGCACTGCCATCCCCGCAACCCTGCACTACCATCCCTGCAACCCTGCACAGCCATTCCTGCAACCCTGCACTGCCATCCCTGCAACCCTGCACTACCATCCCTGCAACCCTGCACTGCCATTCCTGCAACCCTGCACTACCATTCCTGACTTTGTTTTCCGTGCTAGGGACTGAGCCCAGAGTGTGCTAGGTAAGCACTGTACTGCTGCTATATTTCCATCCATGCCTGCATTTTTTTTAAAGCTCTAATATGGCTAGTAAGAAAGCTACCTTCAGTAGCCAGAATCAGGTCTCATCAACTGAGAATTACCATAAAGTTTGATAGTTCTAAGTCTGAAGCCAGTAGGGGTCTTAGGATTTGTATTGTTGTGATAAAATACCATGACCAAAAGCAACTTGGGGAGGTAAAGCTTTATTTCATTTACAGCTTATAAGTCCTGTGGTGATTTGAATGAAAATGGCCCCCATAGGCTCATACATTTTAATAATCTTTCCCAGTTAGTGAAACTGTTTGGGAAGGATTAGGAGGTGTGGCTTTATTGGAAGAGGTGTATCACTGGAGGCAGGCTTTGAAGTTTCAAAAGGTTCACGCCTTTCCCAGTGTCCCTCTCTGCCTTGTGGTTGTGTCTCAAGATGTGAGCTTTCAGCTACTGCTCCAGCATCATACCTGACTGCCTGCTGTAATGGTCAAGGACTCACCTCTGAAACTGTAAGCCCAATAAACTCTTCAGTAAATTGCCTTGGTCACAAGTCCATAACTGAGGAAAGTCAGGACAGAAACCTGGAGGCAGGAACTGAAGCAGAGCTATGGAAGAGGGCTGCTTATTGGCTTGTTCCTGATGGTTTGCTTAGGTTGCCTTCGTACAGCACTCAGGACTACCATCCAGGCATGACACCACCCACAGTGAGCTGTTTCCTCCCACATCAACAATCACTCAAGAAAATGCACCACAGCCTTTGCCACAGGTCCATCTGGTAGAGGCATTTTCTCAGTTGAGGGTCCAGCTTCCCAAATGAATCTAGCTTGTATCAAGTTAACATAAAAATCTCTAACACAATATAAGCCAAATTCTGGAATAATCTGTTTTTCACTGCTGTTGAGCCTGAAAAATCTCCAAGTTCTAGAGATGCACATCATACTCATAACTGCATTTCTCCAGCGGGGTAATTAATAATCAAAGGCCTAGAAAACACAGAGATAGTCCTCTGCATGTACTCATCTCAGTACTATGAACACTTCCCATACTCTCATACTTGGGAGGCACCCTTACCTAAAATATTAGTCACCCAAGCGTGCAGTGTGGAGAGTCTTATGAGGGTGGGAGACTCTGCCCAGCACTCCAAAGGCAAACCTAAGTGTGTCCACCAGAGATCTGAATATGCAAAGAAGGAAAATATAATAACAAGCAAGTATGAAACCCTAATAAACCCTCCTAACAAAAGGAAGTCCAGGGCCTGAAAGTTTTATTACTAAATGCTACCAAATCTTCAAAGAAGAGCTAAAACCAGATTTCCTCTAAAATCTGGAAAGAGACAAGGGTGCCCAATCTCTTTACTTTTATTCTAAAGCTCCTCACTGTTCCATAAAATAGAAAGGGAAGGAACACCAAACTCATCCCAAACAATAAGCATAACCCTGATACCAAATCAGACAAGGATTCAAGAAAGCAAGCTATGGACCAATTTCTCTGATGGACATAGATACAGAAATTTTTAACACCTTTGCCTTTAAAGAATACATTCAGATCATACACTATAACCAAGTTTTATTTTCTACTGGATACAAGGTTGACTCAACGTGTGCAAATCAAAAAGCATAATTCAGCACACAAGTAGACTTAAGGAGAGAAATGACTTGATCATCTCAGTCAATGCAGAAAGACCTTTGACAAAGTCCATCATTCTTTCAGAAACATACATCACAGAAACTACAGCCTCTTTAACAGAGTTCTAGAAGACTGAAACTTGATCCACATCTCCCACTCTGCACAAGAATCAATTTAGGATGGATCACAGACCTTAGTGTAAGATGTGAAACTTTGAAATTTCTAGAAGAAAGCATAAATTAGACCCTTAAGTGTGTCAGTACCTTAGTCAGTGTTCTGTTGCTGTGAAGACGCCATGACCAAGGCAACTCTTATAAAAGAAAACATTCAACTGGGGCTAGCTCACAGTTTCAGAAGTTTAGTTCATTGTCATCATGGTAACATGCAGGCAGGCACTGGAGCAGTAGCTGAGAGCTACAATCTGATCTGTAGGCAGGAAGAGAGAGAGAGAGAGAGAGAGAGAGAGAGAGAGAGAGAGAGAGAGAGAGAGAGAGAAACAAGGCCACATCTCCTAATCCTTCTCAAATGGTGCCCCTCCCTGATGTCTAAACATTCAAATATGTGCCTATGGGGGTCATTCTTATTTAAACCACCACAGTTATATAGGAAGGGATTTCCTAACCAGAATTCCAATGACACAGGAAATAACTCAAAAAAGGAAAAAGAAAAAAAAGAATAAAAATAAAAATAAAAAAGAGAGCAGTGATGGCGCATGCATTTGATCCCAGCACTCAGGAGGCAGAAGAAGCAGATCTCTGTGAGTTCAAGGCCAACCTGGTCTACAAAGCAAGTTCCAGGACAGCCAGGGCTACATGGCAGCTCACAACTGTCTGTAACTCCAGGATCCAACACCCTCACACAGACATACATACAGGCAAAAACACCAATAAAAAAATAATAAAATAATAAAATAAATAAAAAAGAGTACATGAAGTTAAGAAGCTTCTCCACAGCAAAGAGAACAATCACTAAGGAGACAACAGGAGAAACAGTTTTACCAACTGCCCATCAGGCAGGGGATTAGTACCCAAAACACATAGAGAACTGCAAAAATTAAACACCCAAAACCCCACAAACCACCCAATCAATAAACAGGCTAAAGGGCTGAATGGTCATTCTGAAGAGAAGAAATTTAAATGGCAAATTAAGAAGTACTCAGCTTATTCAGCCATCAGAGAGACTCAAGTTAAAATGCTGTGAGACTCCATCTCATCCCCGTCAGAATGGTCACCATCAAGACAGCAAGTGACAAATACTGGTGATGATGTGGACTTGTAAACCTGAAGAACCAAACTAGCTCCACATGGTTTTTGTTGTTTGTTTGTTTGTTTGTTTGTTTGTTTGTTTGTTTTGGTTCAAGAGCCCAGGAATATGAAAAAATTGTATGTTTATAATCTATATGCATATTTCTGAGTGTATTAGGATAGCCAGTTTGACCCTTTGCCCTGCATTCTCCCAGAGAAGGGAAAGGCAATTTAAATGAACCCATGGCTATGTAAACATTTTTACTACCTTGTAATCAGAAGTCATAAATCCCGGATCCCCCTCAGATCTCAGACAGCCTGGAGAGTGCCACCATAAAACCCCTGGTTAAAGTCTCAAGATGCCAAGATGTACCATAAATCCTGACATGCCATAAATCTCCAAGCTCCAGCTCATGACAACACTCCTGACTCCTGAGATGCTGAAACACCAAGACGCTGTAAATACCATTATGTACTCCCAGCCCTCTGTATAACCTTTGACTATAAAAAGAAGCTGAGAGCCCTTTCTCTGAGGGTCACAGAACCAAATAATTCTGTGGCCCTAACTAGTTAGAAGCCCCCTCACCGTCCCATGTTTGTGAATGAAGTGGATTCTAGTTAATAGACTTCGGTGGTCTGCTCCTTGTTAATTGTGCTATTCCAGGACCTAACAGTGGTGAACTACGCATTACAAAACTTATTCCCTTAGCCATTTTAAGTATGTCTTTCAGAGATGCTAAGTATATTTATAATAGTGTACCATTATCAGCACTACCCAGGTTCAGAACTCATCTTACCAAGCTGAAATTCTGTCCCACTAAAATTCCACATCACACCATCCCCCAGCCTGGAAACCACCATGGTGTTTTCTGTCTCTCTAAATGTGTTCTCCAAGGTACCCCATGTAAATGGAATCACACGGGCCCTGTCATCTTGTGATTGGCTTCTCCACTTAGGCAATGTCCTCAAGGCTTGCCCATATTATCACAGGCGTCAGAAGTCCCTTCCTGGTAGAGGCGGAATGGATTGTATGTATATGCCCCATTTTACTTAACACATGCATACACTTGCTTGACGCTGTTGTGAACACAAATGTGCAATTATTTCTTCAGTATGCTGTGTCTGGGGCTAGAGAGATGGCTCATCGGTTAAAAGCACTTCCTGCTTTCACAGAAGACTTGAGTTTGGTTCCCAGCACCCACCCACAGGGGCTCAAAGCTGTCTGTAATTCCAGTACCCGGGGATCCAGTATGTGTCTAATGACCCCACATATATGTGGGCAAACACTCAAACATATACAATAAGTGAATCTTCTCAAAAATGCACTGTGTCTTAGTCCCTTTGTGCTGCTGTAACAAAATACCTTCTTTTGGATTGGACTAATTTGTAACGGACTGATTTTACTTTCACAGTCTGCGGGCTGAGGAGCCCAAGCTCCTCTTGCTATATCTTCACACGCAGAAGGCAGAAGACAGAAGGCACAGAGAGGTCTCCCCAGCTCTTCCAGCCCTCTCATAAGATAATTAACCCTGTTCATGAGGACTACAGCCTCAGGGCTAGTCACTTCCTTTTTTGTTTTTTTGTCTTGTTTTGTTTTGTTTTTGTTTTGTTGGTTTTTTGAGACAGGGTTTCTCTGTGTAGCTTTTGGAGCCTGTCCTGGAACTCATTCTGTAGAACAGGCTGGCCTCGAACTCACAGAGATCCACCTGCCTGTGCCTCCCTGGGATTAAAGGCATGTGCCACCATGGCCTGGCCCCTAGTCACTTTCTAATACTGTCTCATTTAGTGGGTGATACAAGGTTTCAGAGTGGGCTCTAGCCACTGTAAGGAACTCAACATTCCCTGAGTCAGCCAGACACAGTCACCCAGAGTTATCAGGAGGTATAAATGAAGTGAAAATTATGAATTTAGGGTGTCAGCATTGACATATAAAGTCTATTATCTTTACATGAGCAAGTATTTTAAGGTTTATCAAAAGTGATTCTCCTTTATGTCAACTCAGGGATTTCTCTCTGTTTATTCCTCCTGCCATATCGTATCTGCCATTCCCAGGCCTGCCCAGCCCCCTCTAATCCAGGGTTTATGACATAAAAATTATTAAATTAATTCAAATGCTATGTTTACAGAAACAGTATTTTCTAAGATAGAGATAGATGACTCGCAAAATCATGTATTTGGAATACTTTAAATATCATGAAATTACCACATCCGTAGACGACAACTCTTTCTGTTCCTATTATCATTTGAAGCCAAGTTTACTATCTTAGCTTGAACTGTTTGAGAGGCATCCAGGCAGTGGGACCGGGACCTGTCCTCAGTGCATGAGCTGGCTGTTTGGAACCTGGGGCTTATACAGGGACACTTTGCTCATCCTGGGAGGAGGGGACTGGAACTGCCTGGACTGAATCTACCAGGTTGAACTCAATCCCCAGGGCAGTCTTTGCCCTGGAGGAGATGGGAATGGGGGGTGGACTAGGAGGAAGGCAGGGAGGGCCGGGAGGGGGAGGACAAGGGAATCCGTGGCTGATATGCAAAATTAAATTAAATTATAAAATAAAATAAAATAAAAAGTAGCACTTGTCTAAAATAAACCAGGAAAGAGATTAATGCTGAAAATGTTTTTACAAAATTTCTGGAAATCTCTCCCACCAAATGGAGGGAAAGTATACTTGTAGAAACTTAGTATTACCAGCTCCATGCCTGTGACACAGACTGTTCCACACTCACCTCCCCTCCATGAGGAATGAGCCAAACTCTGCATGTTCAGGAACACGGTGACTCTTCCCAGCAGCCTGGCCAGCATAGGGGATGTAGGGGTCTGGCTGGCTGGGCTTGTAGTTTCCTGTGGTGGGTCTGACTGTCAGCAGCCGTCCAGGGTCTGAGCACGTTGGAACAGACACAGCCGAAGTCTGGCGGAGCTCAACCTCCAGCGCGGCTGAGGGCAGCCTGATGTCTTTGTTCTCTAGGTGCATGTCCCCTCACGGGTCTTTCTAGGTCAAACAGAAAGAAGCCATTCACTGTGGCTGAAAAGCAGACTCTGTACAATCAGAGGGTACTTAAACACAGCCCTTCTAGCGGCCTCACACAGGAGACAGCGTGTGGCTGAGCGTGTGGCTGTCTGCAAGGCTGACATCTCAGTGCATTTCATACGTTCTAGAATAGAACACAATACATTTTTCAAGTATGCAATGTTTTTATTTTAATTTTATTTTTTTCCTACACTATATTTTGATCATTTTATTTTCCTCTCCCCCAATTTCTTCCAGATCCTTCCCATCTTTCTACCCACCCAACTTCATGGTCTTTCTTCCTCAAAAAACAAAGCAAACAACAATTTAAAAAATGAAAATCAAGACAAACTAAAGTCACACACACACACACACACACACACACACACACACACACACACACACGCACGCACACACTGCCATGAAGTCCGTTTTGTGTGGGCCAGCTACTCCTGGGCATGTGCCCTGCCCTGAAGTGTTGATGATACCCCCCATGTCACGCCATTGGAGAAAACTGATCTTCCTCTTTCAGCAGTGGTCAGATGCAAACAGCTTCTTGGTCAGGAGTGGGACTTTGTGTCCACTAACTCTTCTCATTGCTTGGATTTAGAATAATACATTTTAAGATATGCATAGTATGAAATACGGTGAGGCCACAAAAATTATGAGGAGGGATGTTCAGTGATATTGGTAAATATTAAGGATATATAGGGGTCTGGAGAGATGGTTCAGTGGTTAAGAGCACTGGCTACTCTCCCAGAGGATCAGGGTTCAATCCCAGCACCCACGTAGCAGCTCACAACTGTCTGTAACTCCAGTTGCAAGGGATCCGACACCCTCACACAGATATACATGCAGGCAAAACACTAATGCACAGAAAATAAAAATAAATAAATAACTTTTAAAAACAAGATTTTTTAAAAAAAAATTAAAGAAAAGAATATATACAAGACAACCTATGCTTGATAGTCCTATTGAAATAAACATGTATAGATTATTTGTACAGAGCATCAAAGCAAACAGACAAATCCTTCAAAGCATGGCTACCTCTGACTAGGGCTTTAACATCTTTTTTTCTTTGAACTATTGTGGTTACAATTATTGCTCCTAATTTCATTGAAAAAGTAATAATTGTTGCTATAAAAATAGAAAATGTACTGTAACTACCATTGGGGCTGTATTTTAAACCATTTGCTACTTTTATTTTTCACATTTTATAGCATCAAATAACTCAAGCAATGATTGGCTTTATGGCAACCTGGTTTGCTGTCAACCATTTCTGTGAAACCAAGGATTTCTGTGTACCTTGGTCGAGTGAGTTTTATAATGCTGAGACACAAAGCTTGTGCTTCTGGTGGAGTGAACATAGCGTGTCTGCCACTACTCCTAGATGCCAGGTTCATCTGCAGCATCCACAATACACTTTGAGACAGGATTCCTGTGGATCCATGCTGAGTAGGGTTCAACAAGACTCAAAACAAGCACAGGACAAGTGTGTTACATCTACAACTACGTAGGCTGGTGTTACACTTTCAATTTAGAATGTCTGCAAACCACCACACGTGAAAGACTTGGTCTTCAAGCCATGTGCTACTGGGACAAGGGAGCACCTTGTAGAGGTAAGGCTAGTGAGGGGTCTTCAGGTCACTGGGGGCACATGCCTTTGAAGAGGGCCATGGTGCCCCAAGATCCTCCTTTCTCTTGCCCTTCCTGACCATGAGATGAGGGGATTTTTCTATCATGTGTATATATATTACCACAACCCCAAAGTGATGGTGTCAGCCCATCATAGACTTACACCTGTGAGACTTTGAGCCAAAATAAACCTTTTCTCTCCGTAATATGTTTACCTCAGACATTTTGCTATAGTTATGAGAAGCTGACTAATACAACTGGACACACGCCTAGTGGAGCTAGAATTTGTGTCAAATATGAAAAGATACTGGCATTGAAAGAAGCCTACATGTTTTGTACCCTGCTTTGGCTAGCCATGTTTGATAAAAATGACTTGTAAATCAATATGACAGACAGTGCTGGTAGAATACACTTGTATCAAAACATGAAATAAAAAAGCAGTTGAGTTTGATTCTTCCAGGGCTTTCATCCTGGTAAGAACAAACCACATGTGTACATGCATGTTATAAAACATCAGTCATGTGATTAGCTGATTCCACAGACAAAAAAAATAGGCTTCAGTATTTAAATTTAAAATGGATATTGTAATATGCAAAGGTGACTAATAAAACTTAATTTTTCATTACTGAGGATAATGGCATTAAACAGCAATTTTGAAACATCATAAATAGCTAGGCATAGTGGTTCACATCTATAATTCTAGGAACTGGGAGGCAGAGGCAGAAGGATTGCAAGGAGTTTGAAGCCAGGCCAGCCTAGGCTACAGAGTAAGATCCTATTTTTAAAGGTAAATAAAAATAAAACCTAAAACAGTGGAAAATAGGCCATGACAGGTTCAGAGAGAGAGACTAGGGATAAAGGAAAGCTTTGTTTTCAGTCTTGCTGATGGCAGTTTCCCCTGACATTGTATCAAAAGGCTCCACAATGATGTGATCAGCCCTGATTCAAGAGCATTATCTTCTGCCGGCACTACATACTCCCGTCCTTTTAGAACGTTCCATGAAGATAGGCTTGGACCTAAATACTTGAATCTCCAACCCCAAATTCACATATTGTTATCCTCCTGCATGTGACGGTTTTAGGAGATGGTCTTTGGAGAGGGATCGGGGTCTAGTGTATGTGACGGAGTTAAGATATAGTCTTTGGCGAGGGATTGGGCTCTAGTGTATTGTCTTTCAAGGAAGATTGGGGGATCCAAGGAGGAAGGAGGTCATGAGATTAGAATCTTCATGAATGGGATCAGTGTCTGTCTCTCAGAGCCTTCAGAGTTTGCTTCTCTCTTGACGTGTGAGGACACTGAGTGAAGACTCCATATGAGAACCAGGAGTTGAATCTGCATACACCTTGATCTTAGACTGCCTAGCTTCCTAAACTCTGGAAAATAATGTTTGTTGTTTGAGCCACCCAGAAGTTGTTATTTTGTCCCTTGAATAAATAGAACATGGTTTAGCCACACAAAAGAACAATGATAATAAATATGCTCTGGGGATCCACAGAACAAAATATAATTCAACAGCAAGAGACAACGCTGTAGGGACACCTGCCAGACTGTGGAGGAAACTGTAGAGATTATGTCCAGTGAAGGAAGTCAGTCAACCAAAGGCCGTATATTGCCTAGCTTCGTGTAAATGCAAAACATTCCAAACAGACAAATCTACAGGGACATCAGGTCACTGGGCCACAGAAAAGCAGGGAATCTCTGCTATAGGCTTCAGATACTGATAGCTTCCTTAGCTTTGGGGTTGGTAGAAGCTAGTGATCTGCTAATGCTTTCTAAAGTGAAGACCTTTAGAATGCATTTGTTAAAAGATGCTGCATTAGATACAGAAAGTAGACCCTAAAGGTGGAGACTAAAGATAGCCCAATAGAATCTGACTCTGGATTGGCACCATTTCAGCCCTCCACAATCACAAAGTTCTAGTCAGTCAATCATTCACATAGAATATTCAGCATATGTGCAGCTTCTTTTCTGAGAGCATCAGGTCCCACGCATGTCACCCAGCAATTGTCCTCCTGGATATCTATCTCAACATTAATAGACATTTCAGCCAAAATGGGTAAGAATTGAGGTCCCTCAGTGTGTTCATGCTTAAGTGAAGGGGTGCATCCGTATCACAGGAAGCCCCTGGACATAGCAAGATGTATGAATTTACAAAGTGGGAACTCAAAGTGAAAAAAACCAATTTCAGAAGGCCACATACTATATGGTTCCATGTGTCAGCATCCTTGAGATGACAACAGGATAGACGGGGAGAGCAGATCAGTGCACCTGCCGCTGAGCAGGGATGGGAGTGTAGGCCAGGACCATGCAAGGGTTAAGATGGACCCTGATCACGTCAATGTCTGTGTCCTGGTTGTGATGTCCCACTATAACTCTTGCAAGCTTTTAGCACTGAAAGACATTGGGTTCAGGCCACATGGGTTCTCCTGGATTATTTCTTATGAGTGTATGGCTCTTCAGCCTACAACCTCTGCTCAGCTTGTCTCCTCCTGAGCAGATCTTCTCCAGGCTGCCAGGTTCTTTTCTCCTCCACTCCCCTCAAGCCCACTTCCTCCAGGCTTCTGCCCTCCCACCTTGATGGCTGATACTCCTGTGAGAGTCACCCCACTCTCAGGCTCAGCTGTCCCACACCTGCTGAGGTTTGGCCTCAGGGTGCTTCTCTGGGATTTCTAGCTCTTCTTCTTTAGGTACTGGCTCCTCCTGCCCTTCTTGGCTTCACTCAGAGCCCAGGAGCCTCCCCAAGAGACCCCACTGCAGCTTCCAATATCAGTCACTCAATGGAGACGGTCTCCAAGCCCAGCCTGGCCCTGAGCTCAGTCGTCTCCAATGGCCACACCCAACACCCTGACTCAGCACTGCCTGATCCTGCCATTGCTTACCCACTTCCTGCGGTCTTCTTCTGGGGGGACACTGCAGGCATTGCTCACCTGACACACATGTTTTAGCTAGTTCTTCCAAACACATTCTAAATCCAGATGTTCCCATCTGGGCCTCATCGGTTACACTGGAACACCCCAGTCCTATCTTGTCCTCTGGGAATCCAACTCACAACTGGTCTTCTTGGGAACTTCCATACTACCACCATGGCCTGGCCTCTGGAGTCACACTGCCACCCTAGCACCAGTCCATCCTTGTGGGAGGGAGGGCTCCAACCCCCTCAGTTCATAGTGTGAGCACTACCTTGTGTTCACAGCCTCAGCTTGGCTGAGCCCTACTGGGCACCATGAACCTGCCCTGCCAGGAGCGTGTAATATTCACCCTGAAGACTTCATATGTGAGGATGGCCTTGTACCCCAGGCTGGCCACAGACAGCTCTTTCTCAACAAAACTTACACCAAAAATAACTTAATCATCCTTGCATTTTAAGGAAAACAAATAGATTCCATGGCTCTTTTGAAAAGAAAATAATAAATGATCCAGACTCAGTGGAACCTTGCAGTCTTCATACTTGACCCTACATCACCCATTGTGGCTGCTACCCACCTTCCCCCAGTTCTGTCTCCTCCCCCACCAGCCTTGTAGCAGCACTCGCACCCCCTACAGGTTCAGCAAAGCCACGGCCGCTCCTGCAGATGCTCTTTCACTGCTCTCTCTCCTAAGCCCTCTATACCCAGCCATCACCTTGCCCAGGCGATGCTCACCAACCTTGCTCTAAATCACTGTTGATCCCTGGTCGACCTCACAGGGACATGCCAAACACATAGCAGAGGGGCTTAATCAGAAGATCACTGGATACTAGGCCAGCCAAAGGCTCAGGCACAACACACAGGGTGGGGCACTATCCAGAGCAGGGTGAGGAGGAGAGATTTCTGCTTCTGGGTCTTCTCCACCTGGTGCCATCTGTCACTGGCATCACATCTGGTCATAATGGACCACCAACTGGCTTGCTTTAGAAGAGGATGGATAAGAAAAGCTGTCCTGGATGCTCAAACCAGGCCTGTATACCCTGAGTCCTGACCGGGACCGAGACCATCTCAGCTCTTCCTCAGGGGTCTGGGGGACATGGCTAGCGGTTCTGACATAGTGAGATGGTTGGCAATAATGGAGCAGAGATCAGTTTCGCTGCAAACAAACTGGAGGAGGTTTGAGGGACAGGAAGTAGAAAGGTGGGGAGGTCCAAGCAGTGCTGCCGGGTCAGCAGAGCCACACCTCAGCAAACGGCTCCTTGGTAAACAACCAGCCTCTACTGTTCTGAGCTGGGGAGGTTGATGCCTTCTTATCTCACACTATGTGTGCCGAACATATAACACTGAAGCCGGACCCCTTGATGTCTCACTATAACCAATCCATCCCGGGTCCTGAGAATTCTCGTTATTGCCTGTTCTCTATGTGGATCATCACAATGGTGCAGAGCTGTTGTAGGGATTAGCTTGCCAGGTCTGCTATGACTCTACAGTCATTTCATGTCCACTGGGGGACTGGGGGGGGGGGCGGGGGTAGGCATGCCTCCAGACAAAACGGCTGAGTTTGGCACAGCCTTTCTAGTTCAGGAAACCCAGGATGCACAGGGCCAAATGCATGTCCCACCAAGGGCAGATGGGTCAAGTGGTTTCTCTGTCCCTCTGCAAGGCCAGGACACAGACCGCTGCTCTGATTATTCCTTCAGTCTGATTTTTTTTTTCAGCATGTGAACTTGATGGAAGCTTCTGGATCATTCAACCAAGTGGCATGGCTATTAATCACTTCTTGTTTTAAAGAGTCCCCTTACAACCAGGAAGGAGAGCCTGGGGCAGCACCGGGAAGTGACCCTCTCTGTGCAACAAGAGGTCTTAGGGTGAAGAGGGTTTTGTTCTAGAAACACCCACAGGGTCTCCAGACCAGAGACAGTTCCCTGAAGGGATCATAGCTCCAGGTAAGGAAGAGAAAGCCACGTGAAATGCACAGCAAGGATCTGGGCCCCCTGACTTCCCTGGGACCAGACCCCCATGTGCAGCAAAGGCTATCTGACCCTTGGGCTCCAGTGGCTCGGCTTATTGCCCACTGCTGCGCTGGCTTTCCTTGGCACACCTTGCAGATCAGCTTGGAAACCCTGAGCCTTGCCTCAAGTAGGAAAGACCCAAGCACCACCTGAGTGTGATTCACTCTGCACTGCAGAACACATCCTCATCCCCCCCACCACCACCACCCCCAGCACCTGCAGCAGGCAGGGCTGAGAGCAGGACGCCTCTGGCAGACCCCAGCTAGGTAAGTTCCCTGGATTGCTGGAGGCCTTGGACCACATTTGTGTCCAGGCAAGGACAAGCCATCTAGTTGAGGGTGGCAGGACCTCTTGGGGTATCAGGGAGTGCCTCTGCCCACCCCTAGGAAGGACAGTCAGAAAAGATGGCAAAATTCCTCATCAAACCACCTGGAAAGCCAACATCCTGCAAGGACAGAAGGCTGGCAGCTCAAGGCAGTTGAGGGGTAGAGGGCGCCCTCTTGTTTCCCATACATCAGAACAAGTACACCAGGCTCCCTCCTGGAGGCCCCGGATGTTTCCTAAACCTCTAGAGGGACCTTCGACCCTGGCATTTCTAGGATCGCATCGCATTGCAGGCGTACCTCCAACTAAAAGACCTTTCTTCCCTCTCCTCACCTATGACACCCCACTCCACCCCCACAGCTCCTCTGCAGCCCAGACCACTGTGTCCTCTTTGTCTCTGGTCTCCGTGGAAGCAAAGGTGCTCAGATGCCTCCAGACTCCCCAAACTTCCCTTAGCGGTCCCATGGTACCCCCATGCCTGACCCCACCACCTATCCAAAGCCACTATCTCCATGTCTCACGTTTTCCCTGAAGATTCATCACTAGTAAAATGCTCCCTGCCCTGACCCAGCAGCCACTTGGGGTTTCATGTCCGTGTATTTGTTTTGTTTTGTTTTGAGACAAGCAGACCTCTTTCAGCAGGCAGGGGTTTGTGTGAGTGAGCCCTCATTTCTTGCCCCCTACCTCCTAGCCCACACCATCTTTTCAAAAGACACATTGGCCATATACTGGCCAAGGTTCCAGATGAGGACATTTGCTGGTCTCCAGTGGCAGTCACAATAGTTGCTCATGTCAACTCATGAGGTTGGGGATATTAAGAAAACTTTTGTTCCTAAGTCACCCCCATTTTACACCCAAGGTGAACAACTGTACTCAAGAGTTTGTAAACACAGCCTAAAACCCTTTCCGACCTTCTGGAGCTCTCCTCTGTTTGCAGATTGGATCTTCAGAAGCTTCCAGAGGCAAGTTGGTATCACCAGCTACACTAGAGTTCACAGGCATCCAGGCTGGCCTTGTTGCCAGCCCAGCTCAGGCACCAGTCAGCAAGCAAACCTCAGGGAATGGAATTTTCGTGGTGGCTTCAGTGGACAGCTGTGGTTCACAGCTATTAGCCCAAACCTAGGCTTTGTAGAATTGTCACATTGGTTTAAGACAGTGTTCCTCAAACATCACTGAAGGTTAAAGACACTGAGCAAGCTTTGAAAGCTAGAGGGATGTAACTGAGCCCCGGGGCTCTGATTTCCCAAGGATGTCCACTCGCTCAGACTTCTGTGCTTAATAACCATGTCATGGAAAAGTGCTGGCTATGTGGATCCTGTTTATTTCACTGTGTGTGACTAAATGAAAAGCAGCAACTTTGATGGTTTAATGCTCTCACTTCAGTGAGCTCCATTCCAAAGAAATGCCCAGTGGCCAGGCTCTGGTTTCCAAATTCCCTACCTCATTCCCCTTTGTCCTGGGACACAGACTTCCAGGGAGCTACGGTCTGAAACGCTGCTGGTGCTGCTGGTGCTGGTGCTGCTGGTGCTGCTGGTGCTGGTGCTGCTGGTGCTGCTGCTGGGCTCCCCAGTAAAATCAGAAATGCTCATACAAACTGCTCAATCTCCTTATCTGCACATTTTCATTATGGACTTGTTACCCTGCTAGCACCCCAGAATAGGAAGCTATTACCACCCGACTCCCAGCCACCATTTTACCTGATGACTTGCTGATCTTTCTCCAACAGTGAAGTCTAGTGTCCAAATCCAAAGGCTCTGAGTAGTGGCTGGGACACAACCCTGGGGGTAAGATTTCTCAGCAGGCACTCGCAGCCCTGGGAGGTTGGATGGCTTGTGCTCCTCACCCCACCCTCTGCTGGCCACTCCCACCGACCTTCACAGAGCAGGAAGGCTCAGTGCCCCCAACCCCCACTTGAGACAGGTCCAGCAGCATGAGGGAGCTTCATGGAACTCTGGGAAGTAGAGAGCCTTGCTGCAGAAGCCAGGCTTTTGTAAAATCCCAGGCACGTGTGTCAAGCTCAAGCCCCACTTCACAGGTGGCCAAGGACCTGGCAGATTTTTTCCTTAAAACAAGAACTGAGGAAATGGAAACTGATCTGCATTTTAAGAACTCTCTACTGGAGATGATGAACTTCCTCATTATCTTGTTCTCCTCCAACTCAGACTCTCAAGGTACCAGGGGGTGCCTCGGGTTACAACTGAGGAAAGCTCGCTCATACAAGACACACATGGATGTGAATAAAAACACAGAGTCTGTTCACAGAAATTATAAGCTACATGGAAACACACAAACTTTATACAAATACCCAGAAGCCATATAGAAGGCTGAGGTACACAGAAACACAAACTACACAATCCCAATGCACATGATATACACATGAAGTACATGCATACACAGCGACACAAACGAGCACAGAAGCAGGCACATGACACACATCATACATGCAGACATAAACTACAAGATACCATAAATGCCCACAGCAGAGCTCCCCAGTGCCTCCCTACAGATCAACAAACGGTAGAGCAGTCTCTGCAATGGCCCAAGGAGCTGCTTCCCCTCCCCAATCATTCACAGATTTTTACAAATTTTAACTAGTGTGTGTGTGTGTGTGTGTGTGTGTGTGTGTGTGTGTGTGTGTGTG
>CABHPP010087708.1:13637-38121 GCA_902168425.1 Peromyscus attwateri | reverse complement strand
GTGTGTTTTATCCTGCTGCATTAGGTCACATGGGTGGACCAGACATTTGTATGTGAAGTGTGTTTTATCCTGCTGCATTAGGTCACATGAGTGGACCACACATTCGTATGTGAAGTGTGCTTTATCCTGCTACATTAGGTCACATGGATGGACCAGACATTCGTATGTGAAGTGTGCTTTATCCGGCTACATTAGGTCACATGGATGTTTTTCAGGGTTGGCTAAACGTAGGAAAATGCTTCACTGAGAATTGCGTGTTTTTGCTCCTCAGTCCTTGTGGAAAATCAACCAGTGACAACCATGACAGATGGGTGGCTGTGGAATGAAGCTTGAGATGTACAGGTGTGGCTGAGAGCCCTGAGATAGAGTGACTGCTGTTTGTACGTGTGGGAATCCTGCAGTTAATGTGACCTTCCGCCTCCTTCCCTCTGTTTACCTCCTATCCCTTATCATATCACATCTCTCTCTCCTCTGCGCGCCCCCCCCATGGAACCCAGAGCTTTGCACAGGCTAAGTAGATCCTCCTACCTCTTCTGGGTCTAGGAAAACAGGTTTCTCTCATCCTTTTATCACCGATCTTTCTGATCTCTGTTGAAAACAAGCCCTGCAAATCCCAGGCTGTTGTCTGGTTGGATGGAGCAAACCTCTCTTTACTTGACCTCTGCTTGTCTTGCATCTTTCTGTCTCTGAGTGTCCCTTGTGTTCTGAGGGCAGGTTCTCACTGAGTAAGTGAGACAAAAGCCAAACCCTCACACTGTGTTTGGATGTGATGTCTAGACTGGGTATGTGTGAAAAATAACTTCACCCAGAACATGTATTTCTGCCCAAATTTGTATTAGTCTGTATTGATGTTTTCTCTCGTAGTTCTGGACCCTAACTGCTCCTCCTTCCACGGTGTGGCACTGATTTCCGTGGCCTGTACTACTTTACTCCCCTAGGGAATAGCAGGCTCACTCTTCTTTTGTAGAGGCTTACAGGTGAGGGAGGTTCATACCCTCTCGGGCTTCAGTGTGGAGGAGCTTTACAGAAGAAGTTTTAGTGGCCAAGAGCAGGAGTGAGAAACACGCTTCTCTCCAGCTGTGGTTCCACAGAACTAGGCCCAGGCTGCCCATTGTGTGAACTGTAGGGGAGTGAACTGTAAGGGTGCAGTCTCAGAAGGGCTGCTGGGCCTTCCAGGATTGCTCACTGCCAACTGGCTGGAGAATGGATCTTTCATTTTCCCTCCTCGAGAGGTTAGAGGTGGTGAGTGGATGCTAGAGAGCTTCCTGGCCTGTTGTCCCTGGAATGTTTCTGACATTAGAAACTTAGGCAGCTGGCTGGAAGGTGCCATACTAATCACCTCGGGCCTTTGTACCTGTCCAGTGCTGATGCTCTGCGTTTTGTTTTCTCTCTAAATTTCTGCACGCCAGCTTACATTTTATTTTGCTAAGCTTTTAACTACATTATAGACCTGGTGATTCTTCTGAATACTTGAGTGCATGTGTTAAAGTATGGATGCCAGCCTTCACAGTTTCCCAAGACACTTAATGTGGTAATCTGTTATTTCATGTTTAGTACATGTCCAGATATGCACCATGTTCTCAAAGTGACATGCAGCCTTCCTTTTTTGAAGGATCTGAGTAGAGGTCGTGTATCTTTTACTTTGCCTCGTCAGTTTCTTTTCACAAAGAACTGTTCCCTCACCTGTATCATTTATGACTTGGAATCCTTAACTTGCGTTTATTCTTTTCAATTTTATGCACAGATATACTTTGATTGTGTTCCCCATTATCCTCTCTTACCTTTCTCCCTCCCACTGAACCCTTCTTCCCAGCACGTCCCTGTCCTTCTTTGGTGATTTCCCCCTGTGGCCCACTGTGAGAGTGTAGGTGAGGAGTTACGTGAGCGAGGGTGACTTCACTGAACAGACCACAGAGGACTATAACTTGCCCTCTCCTAGCAACCACTGCTGCCTCTACCTCCTCCGGAGAGCTGGGCCCTTATGCACTGTGTCTCTCATCCACGAGGGGGTGTTGATGGGCCCAGTCCAGTACACATGGCTGCTTGCTGTGCATGCGTGGATGTGGACAGCCATGGCATGTCCAGAAGACAGTGTCTCACAGCACTCCTTCCCATCCTCGGCTCTTACGTGCTTTCCTCCGCCTCGATGCTCTGTTCAGGGCTGAGCACTCGTCATCATTTGTTTATGAGACCTGCTGCAAATGGAGGCTTCTGTAATAGGTACAAAGAAATATTTAGAAGGCAGTTGGATGCCATGTCCGTAAGCAAGACAACAGAAGTAGGTTGTGTGTCTTCCCTCTCCCTCTCTTGAGCTGTGACCATCTCAGCCATTGCTTTGGACCAGATTTACAGTACCAGGCACATTTTCCCCTGTGGAAAAGGCCTCGAATCCAGGCAGAAAACAGTTGGTTACTACTGTGTCGTCCGTCAGGTTGGTATTCTGACTTGCAGGCTCTACACCTGAGTGAGACTGTTGATCCTTTTCTCTGTCAGCAGACTGGACGTCATCTTCTATGGAAGCTAGTCAGGAGGAGGGACCCTTCTGGCATAGTTCTGGCTTGACTTCTCTGATTTATTTTTATTTTTTGACGCAGTCTAACTGTATAGCCCACAGGGGCTCCACTTGAGATGCTCCTGCCCTGTCTCTCCCTGCCCCCTGCAGGTGTCAGGTTACAGTTGTGTGCCATTATGTCTGGTTAGACGTGTACCTGGTTGTGGTTCTGTTCTAATAAAATAATTTTGGCAAGAATTCTGCATGAAGGTGTTCCTAACTTCCTATACATTTGTGAGAGGGCACTTAGTGTCTGCCTCTGTCTCGGGGTGCTGAGTTAGCTCTCAGGGTTTCTGTTGTGCAGAAGCCTTCCCTTGCTGCCATGCAAGTCATCCTGTTAACACTTTCATACCTGTGCCGTTCCTGCCTCCACACCTTCCAGGTGGTATGTCTGACCCCACTGGCCACCTTTGCTTGAATCATTTTCCATTTGGTAGTTGCTATTTGGTATGGGACCCTTGGGTGTGAAGCTGCCCTTGGGATATTAAGTCCTGGTCAGACATTAGTGAGTGGAGCTGGTGGCCTCTAGGCTAGGAGGTTGTGTGGGAGAGGAGAACCCCCCCCCCCCAGCTTCCAGAACCAGTTATTTGTGTGCACACTCATCCACTTCTGACCTCTGTGTTACTTTTTCTCTTATGCAAATTTTTTATTATCAGAGGACAGTCAGTCTGACCTAGACTGAAGCTCTGAGCTCAGTATTATACACATGGACTTGTAGCATGAATCTTAAAAATCTTATTAATAAAATCAAACCTCAGCCAGGTATTGGGGTAAATGCTGGAAGGTCAGAGAAATAAAACAAGCCACAGCTATCTCACCTCGCTGGATCCTCAGCTGGTCTTGCTTCCTCAGACTGGAAGCCTCTATGTCCTCATATCCGAATGACTCTCAGCTGAACTGCTGCTAGAAGCCTGAATGCTTAACCAGGCCAAATGCTTCTCCAGGCCAAATGCCTCTAGTTTCTGGTCCTCATGCCTTATATACCTTTCTGCTTTCTACCACCACTCCCTGGGATTGAAGGCTTGCTTTCTGGGATTAAAGGCGTTGTCACCATGCCTGTCTATTTCCAATGTGGCCTTGAACTCACAGAGATCCAGAGGGATTTCTGTCTCTGGAATGCTAGGATTAAAGGCGTGTGCTACTGTGCTACCACTGCCTAACCTCTGTTTAATATTGTGGCTGTTCTGTCTCTGACCCCAGATAAATTTATTAAGGTACACTATATTTTGGGGAACACAATACCACCACATGGACTTGAGGTGTAAAAGGAAAAATGTTCCTCAGCAAGAAGGAACCGATACAGGGCAGACATCTATTTACATGTGAGGAAGGGATTGGAAGTTCAGAAGCAGAGATAGGCATCGGTCCTGAAGCACACTGGCAGCTGAGTGCAGGCCACTGCTGCTTCCTGCTTGCTTCTCAGGACTTGAACCACCGTGTAACTTGTGTGGAGATGCTGTTATTCTGCCACTTGAGCGGGGCTGACGGGCAGAGGTGTGATCTTGTGCCTATGTCTGGTGTATACCCAGTGGTAGATTGACATTTGAGTACATTTCCAGAGCTGCTATGTTTGGAGTTTTTACCTGCTCCCACAGTTGACTTGTGGGGTTCAATTGTGTGGTTGTTTGGATGAGAATCTCTCCTCCTCCTCCTATCATAGGCTCTTACAGTTGAGTGTTTGGTCCACAGTTGGAGGAACCCTTTGAAAAGGATGAGGAGGTGTGGCGTCACTGGGGGTGGGCTTTGAGGTTTCACCAGCCTGTGCAATTCCCAGGTTGCGCGCTCTCTCTCTCCCTGGGTGCCTCCTGCTTGTGGATCCGATGTAAGCTCGCAGTTGCTGCTCCAGTGCCAGGCCTGCCTGCCTGCTGCCATGCTTCCCTACCACAATCGTTATGGACTCATTCTCTGAAACTGTAAGCAAGTCTCCAGTTAAATGCTTTCTTTTATAAAGTTGCCTTGGTTGCGATGTCTCTTCAAAGTAATAAAAAAGTAGCTAAGATAAATCGTATAGTGTAGTTGTGCATTTTAACTTTCTTTGAGGTGGGGCTGCTCTGTGACCAGGCTGCCTCAGACTCAGTCTCCTGAGTGCTACATTACAGGTGTGCACCACCAATGCTTCATTGTAATTCTCAGTAAGCGAGTTATAGATGATTTGAACGCCTTGCACAGTTCTGGAAGGAAATTTACTAAGGCACTTAGGCTGCGCTAGTTTCCAGTCTGCCCTGTCGCTTTGCTGTGGTGTGTAACTTAGCCAGTGTGTGCGGGTTTGCTTTCTAGATGAGAAACTGGAGCAGGGTGAAACTGGCAGCTTCAGGTGTGAGGACAGTTCGACCTGGCTAGCTCTGCTCACTGCTGTCCCCTGCTGACTATGCAGTTATGAAGAACTAAGACTGTATAACCATGCGTGCCTCATGTCAGAGGAAGGTGTTAGAAGGACCAGGGCAAGGCAGCTTTGGACTGGGGGATCTGTAGGAAAAATCTGGAATTGTCTCAGTTTCTCTCTGTGAAGCAGAGACCTGGGATCATACCTTCCTTCCGCTCAGCGTCTAGTAGTCCTTTTAGCTTGGAGTTGGCCCAGGAGCAGGAGGGGTCCTAGGAAGAGGTGTAGGAGGTGGCAGGGTTCGCTGACCTGAGTGCAGCTAGGTCACTGTGTGCTGAGAAATTGGTGTTTTCCAGGTGACAGTGGTCAGCTGGCACCCAGTCGTGAAGAAACTTCTTGAGCTGGGTTCCTTGGCCACAGAGGGGTAGGTGATGATGGAAAACAGCATGGGGCGGGGTGGCCAGAGTGGACTACTGGTGAGGCTTGGGTTTAAGAGAGAGGAAGAGACACAAGTGTGAATATGGAAGACAGTGTCTGGCGGGGGTTCACAGGCTTTGGAAAGGTAGAAGGGGCAGAGCCGAGTGTGACGGCAAAGGTAGACTGGGCACAGCTGGGTGTGACGGCAAAGGTAGACGGGGCAGAGCTGGGTGTGACGGCAAAGGTAGAAGGGGTAGAGCCGGGTGTGACGGCAAAGGTAGACGGGCACAGCCGGGTGGGACAGCTTGCTGCTGCCTGGTTGCTGTCTTTGACAGCACTCTGACCCTGCCCTGGGGTGGGGAAGCTGCTGCATCTGTGTTTGTTGGGAAGGTCCAGTGCAAGTAGCCCTGAATCAGTGGTTGTTGGAAGGAGCTTGGCGTTGCTAAGGAGAGAGGACCCGAGGGACAGCTGTGGACTGGAGTGTCTGTAGCCTGCTTTCCAGAATGGCACCTGGATCATTATCTCCCAGAGCCTGCCCTGTGAGTGGAGCCCAGAGCATCAGTAGAGTTAGGGGAGGGACTGGTGTGTCAGCGATACAGTCTTGTTAAAAATGAGGCAGAATGTTAAACGTTTATCTCTTACCTTGGTGAGTTTAATCCTGAAGATGTTAGGAAGAAAAGGAAGGGGCTGTAACCATTGTGCCAACCACTGACCTTGGCAGCATTAAGAACAGAACTCCAGGATGGGTTTTAGTGCTAGTGGGATTGCAGTAGGCAAGTAAGGAAAGATCAGCCTTGTGCAATGCATGTACTTATGGAGTGCTGCCACAGACGTGCCCTCGTTAACTTAAGCATTATTCTGAAATGGGCATTGCTTCATTTCTACTTGGCTGATGGCGTCACCCAGAAGCCCATCTCAAGCCTCTCTGGCTGCCCTGTCTTTTCCCAGCTCACAGGCTTCCCTTGGAGTTTGCATGTAGTCCGGTTAAAGTGAAATTGCAAGTATTTATGGCTGTGGGTGTCCAGCTGTCAGGAGGCCTGTGATCTGTACCTGCAAACCCCTTTCTTACCATAGCCGCCTTCATTTAGCTCAGAAGAGAAGGGGCTAAGTGTACTTGTGCTTCCTCCCTTAGTGTGTCTGTCTCTCTCTCTCTCTCTGTGGGTGGATGGGTGGGTGGGTGGGTATGGGTGTGGGTGTGTGGATGGGTGTTTTCTTCAGTTCTGAGGATTGAACTTGGAACCTCTTCACACATTGATAGGCAAGTGCTCTCCTACCGAGCTACATCTCCAGCCTTGTTTTATTGTCATTTTATTTACTTTTTGAGATAGAGTTTTATTCTGCAGTAGAGCCTGAGCTGGCTTTCAACTTGTGACCATCCTGTGTCAGCCTTCTGAGTAGCTAGAGTTACGGTTGTGTGCCGCTATGTCAGGCCAGAAACTGTGCTTGACTTAAGGATACAGACGTTGGGCCTGGGAGTTGCTGCAGGCTAAGGGTCAAGGCTCCCTGTTGGCTTGCTGTAGGAGCAGGACTGCATTGTCCCCTTGGTTTCTGCTTACTAGGCTGCCCCTTTCCTGGTGCTTTGATGGGGAGAGCAGGCTTTATGGTGGTGTTTCTGGGCTGGTGGCTGCTTTAGTACCTGAGTCGTTTAAAGTATAAATACCAGTGCAGGTAGGGTGTTTCCAGGTCAAGCCCTTAGCCAATTGGCCTTCTCTCTGCCTTCCAGGCCTTGGGCTGCTTTCTATGTTGTGTCCAGGGCATTTAGCTGTACTCAGGTACAGCTCCATTTTTTCTATTGCTTCTCACAGATGTGCCTTGCTCATACCTCATTTTTCATGTGGTACTGGTGATCCAGCCCATGGCTCAGGGTCTGACGGACAAGTACTCCACCACTGAGCCACATCCTCAGCCCTCTGTGGTTCAATCCTGTGACAGTAGCCAGCATGGAGAGCAGTCATGTGGGTGGGAGGGGCTTTACTGTGGCAGTTTGCTGCGTAGCAGGTAGGGAGAGCTGGAGGGAGTCTGAAGTGCTCTCTAGGAGCAGAGCCTTGGCTAGAGCCTCATGCTTCTAGTCCTCCTGGACCAGTGTAGCTGAGCTCTGGGGATCGCCCTTTGGGTGGGATTGCTAGCTCCTCCTCCTCCTCCTCTCGGTGTCTGTCCTGTGAGACCAGGACATCTCACGTGGATCTGCTGTTAGGATCCAGTGTAGTGCCTGCTCTCCTGAGAGAGGGTCGGGGTGCTGCTCAGCCTCTTCTGTCCAAGGAAAGGGTTGTGAGTGCAGTTGCTTGGGCTGCTTGATGTCCCGTGGCAGCTTCATGGGGCTGTTCCCAGCTCTGAGGATTTTCAGGGCCTGTCTGCTTTCCCAGTGGTCCTCTAAAGTTTGATGCCGACTGCTCACAGCCTCTCTCCCTTTCCTCCCACCCCATTTAAAGCTTTCCACTTCTCACTTGAGTGTGCTGTGGGAGGAAGGATTGGGGCCTTCGCAGTGTGCCTTGAAACACTTGCTGTTAGTTTGGATGTTAATGTTCTCATTTCCTTCTAGAGCTGTGACTGCTGTCCCTTCCCTTAAGTTTAGCCCAGTCAGGTGCCCGGCCTCTGTCCAGGGCCTGCTGTGGTTGGGTTCATGTTCTAGATAGGCAGCAGTGCTTGGCCAAGTGGAGTTAAGGACCGGGGCAGGCTGTATGGGATGCCTGTATGGAACTGCACCCAGCTCTCCTCCTCTGGCTGGCAGTGTGCTGTTAAGGGCAATGTCCACATGGTCTGAGTCAGCTTATTTCTGCTCACCAAGGCTTCCTTTCCCTGGGTGGAAGATAAAATTGGCACATGGTTTAAACTGGGAGGTCCGGGCTGTGTACACATCGGTGTGACATTTATTCTCAGCAAGTTTATTTCCACTCTGCCCTGGCTGGAGCTGCCTGTCCCACTGTGCTTTATGAAGGTTTCTCCTAGGCTAGGGAAGGATGTATTTACAGCAGTGTGTAAATGCCCGCCCTTCTGTCCCTGTTACGGTGTTCTCAACCGTCTCTTCTGCTCTCGGTAGGCCCTCCTGGAAATTACCAACAATAATTGATTATGTCTCAATAATTGATTATGTTGGTGATAGAAGAGATCCACAAACCCAGTAAGATTTGGTTCTGATCTGAGAGGGAAGTAGCTTGTTTGGGGTTGTGTCAGGTGAAAGTGCTGTAACTGCTAGAACCTGTCATGGAGCTCTGTCTTTATTCCTGGGAGCAGGAGGAGGTGGAATCAAGTTCAGAATCTGTAGAAGCCAAGGAGATGAGGAGCCAGGGCTGGATTTTACTGTCTTAGCAGTATAGACCATTCGCACTAAACTTAAATAGCACCACTTACTTAAGATTCATTGTCATTCTTGTTCTGAAATCACAGATTCCATTTGACAGTACGATAAGACAAAATATATTTTTAAACTTTGCAAGCAACACTTCAGAAATATCTGCCAAGAGTCATGATTTTGTGCATGCCTGTGTGTTTGTGAAATATAGCTTCCTCAGAAACCCTTTGTAGTGGAACTGATGTCAAGGTGCTGGGGAGTTGAACCCTGGGGTCAGTCTCCTGCACCGGTGTTTCATTCGTTCGTGTTGAGATGGACGTGAGATGGGAAGGAGAGACACCTTTCCCAGGCACTCTGTGGGTGTAGCCGCCTAGGCATGTCATGTGCGTGTGAGTCACTCTGCTTTGCTTTTAGGTCAGTATTGCAAGGTGGATCATGTCAGTTCTGGTAGCCAGTGAGCTTGTGCTTGCGTGGCCAGGCTGCTCTGATCTGAGGAGACAGCTGGGCCCTGGGTGTGGGAGCAGTTCGTGGAACTCGGGTATCAGCAAGTGAAATGTCTGGGTGGGCTCTGTTTGTGTTTAGTGCTGGTGCTGAATCTTCTGAGTTTTACATTACATGCTGTCCAGGTGATTGGCTCCTGGCATGGCTCTCCTTCCTCTGTCTCAGTGGCCACTGGCTTGGGCAGTGAGTTGTGTCTTGGGAGTCTTAACGCACTTTTCTCCTTGAACAAGGAGAGGTGCTCTACTGCCTGCTGCTGTGAGCCACACTGATAACTCCTAATAAGTACATGGCAAGAGTACAATTCCTGAGATTGTAGGCCCTGGCTTCCTTTTGCTTGCATTAGGGAGCTTGATCTTTGGAGTGAGGACACAGGGAATCCAGGTCTCCTCCCAACAGCCTTACAGTGGTGTTTCCTTGTTGTCAGGATTTCCAGCCTACTGAGGCCTCCAGGCTGCCAAATGCCTGCAACTCCAGCCAGCATCTTGATGGCTTCCCACCTAGCAGCTGGGAACCACATCCATGCAGCAAGCTGCTTCTGAACATAGAGTAGACCACTGCAGATGTTTGCTGTTCAAGTTCCTGAGTTTAGAGAGTAGTATAGAAATGTGTGCTTGCTCAGGTGTCCAGAGATGACACAGTGTAGAGGCTGGGTAGAAGAGTCACCTGGGGTGTTGATTGTCCTCTTCTGCCTGATTCTGTCACCTACTGAGGCCACAGGGGGGCCCTCTGGGAAGGAGTATGCTCTCTCACAACCAGTTTGCATACATTTAGGCATCTTCTTTTCTTTCTTTTGAGGTTTCTCTGAAGCCTTAGTTGCCAACAGTTTATACTTACCATGTTTTGGATTTGGGGTGGAAGGGGATCCTTGTTTGCTAGGGAGTTTGACAATGCTTTCTCAGCATCACCTTTAGCCTTAGTTGCCAACAGTTTATACTTACCATGTTTTGGATTTGGGGTGGAAGGGGATCCTTGTTTGCTAGGGAGTTTGACAATGCTTTCTCAGCATCACCTTTAGTTTGAGTCACAGCGTTCTGAGAGGAGGAGCTGCTGTGTTAAAGCTCTTGATCTGGGTGGCCTGTGCTCCTGAAGTCTTGTTTGTGTTTGGAGACTGGAAGATGGCACCTTGCTGAGGGACCTTGTTTATGTATCACTTTCCCACCCCTGTGCCTCACACCAGAGGCTTCCCTGACCAGTTCTGCCAGCTGCAGGTAGGTGTCACTCTTGACAGCAGCTCCACTTGGGCCTGGCCCTTCCCATTTGAAGAACCTGGTCAGAGGCTTGTTGACACTCCCTAAGGTTCCTGGAACTTAAGCTCCATGTGATGGGCCATAGCCCGACAGTAGGGTGACCAGTTTTATATGCCTGCAGGATGCAGACTTCTCCAGGGAACTGCACTGAGGAAAAGTCTAGCTGCAGTGCGCCTAGGTTAGAGAAATAAAGAAGGTCAGGAAATTGTGTCCTGATAGGAAAGTTCTGGGTCGATAGCTTCCAGCAGCTGTGCTCTGTAGGCTTCTGTTTGTCCTGCTGTTCTTTTGATTGAGACAATGTTACAGTTTGGTCAGAAGTACTATATTTGGGGACACCGGGGACCAGGCGTGTCCATGCGAGGATGTCAGCTTGCCAGGCAGATACTGTGGACAGTTGAGTACCACATTCTTCCTGTTTCAGGCGTTCATACAAGAGCTAAGCCTGACCTTGCATTTGGCTATTACAAATTACCATAAAACAGGGACTGTGTGCAAGTAGAGCACTTTAGAGGTGTGGAAGAAGTATGGCAGGAGATGGCATCTAGACCAGATTGCAGTCTTTGAAGATCAGAATTAGCCCATCTGGGAATGTGGCCAGCAGGGTCACAGGCTTCTGTGCCTGCCTAGATGAACGTCAGGGCAGGAGAGGGGCAGGCAGACCTTCTGAAGCACACGTGTACCTCTGGTCTATGTGGCGATGACCTCCTACTCCCATGTGCTGTGAAAGCCTGCCTCCCTGCTAGCCTGTAGTGTTACCTGCTTGGCAAAGCCTGGTGAGGCCAGGCTGTGCGGTCTGTCCTAGATTCCTTGTGGTTCTGGGGAGCAGTCCTGTGTGTCACTGATGGCCTTAGCTGGGAGGTGTTCCAGGGAAGGTTCCAGGCCTCTTCTCTGGTTCCTTTAGTGCGAATGGTCTCTGAATTAAGGCTTTTTGCTGGCTAGATTGCTGTTTGGGGAAGCAGTCTGTTCTGCTCATTGTTGGGTTTCCTGTGGAGGAAGGTAGCAGTAAGCTCATGAGTTCTGATTTCATGCCGAAGCTCATTGGCAGGCAGCTGCAGCCAGTCAGACGCTCCGTGGTGTCTGGGTAGGAAAGCTATATAGTCTTGGAATAACAGGAAGCTTCCCATATTTCACATCCTGTTGTTCTGGGGTTTATGACTTGCTGCCTCTCCATAATGAAGGTTAGTGGACATTTGTCTGTGTGTTTCTTGTGGAATACCTTAGCTTGAATTTTCCAGACCTTAGAGCTGAAGGTCAGATCACCCTTACAACATTTTATAATCAAGGGAACTTCACAGTTAGCACGAGGAAGCTAAGGCTTAGGATAGTACCTTTTATTCTTTAAAAAGGTGCAATCTAACCTATTGTGATCCTTAAAAATCTCAACAGGGATGTGAGCCTAGAAAGAGCTCCTGTTTGGGCTGGCTTTCTGTAAGTTACAGGAATCGGATTGCACCCCATGAAAGTTCTGAGGGCTCTGCGGGAAGGGGTTGGAGAAAGACTGGCCCACCGAGACCAGTGGAATTTTGATTGACAGTCGCTTTTGGCTTTTGGGGTTTTGTGCTTTGGCTTGGTGCTTAGGAGCTTTCAGTAATGTCACCTTTGAACTCTTTGGACCCTCGGCCTCTTTCTTAAGGTACATCTGACTCTCTGGATGGGTGACCCACAAATCCACTCAGTCCAGGTCCAGTATACATTGGCTGGGCAGTGGGAGATGTGTAATCGGCCTCTTTAGACTTTAGGCCCTAGGATGGAGTGCACACATCTACACCGCCGGCCATGAGGTTTTTCTCGGGATAAATGTACTAGGGATTTCTGGGAGCTCAGCAAGGCTCAGGCAGGGCTTCAGGAAGTAAGATGAGTGAGACTCAGCAGGAAGGAGGTGGGGTGTGGGAAGGCAGGAAGGGGTGGAGGGGGGAGTTCCTGGCACTGGCTGAGAGGCTGCAGGAGGAGGAGGAGGGTAGCCAGCCTGCAGGTGCTTATCCAGGGCAGAGGATCAAGATTGTTCTGTTTTGCTTCAAGGAGAGAAAGGATGCTAATTTTGTATGCATTTTGGCATCTAGCTTTTGGCATTTGGCATTAAGCTTTTCTTTCTATAATTTGTATAATCTAAAACCAATTAGATTTGTCTCACTTTTTCTAGAATACAACACTGGATGATTGGGTTATCAAAATTAGTTGTAGAAGAGGTTATTTAGTGATCAAAAGTGACACATAGTCTTTAGAGATTATTTGGAAAGAGTTGTGCATGTTTTAGCATATCTGTAAGCAGGTACATGTGTGCACATACTCCTCCAAACAAAAGCCAGATGTGTTTAACCAGGTGATGTTCTGCACATTCTCTCCTGTGTGATGTAGGTGGGCGGTACATCACACAGCACACAAATGCACACTCACAGGTACACATACACGCATTTGGAGCCCAGCTGTCTGAACCCAGGCCAGCTCATGTGTCTTCTCTCCTGGCTCAGTCTTGGGGTGTGACTTGAGTCAGAGTCAGAGTGGGTAGGTGGCCCTGGATCAGAGTGGGTTGCCTACAGTCCAGGTTTTTCAGAGCTCTCTGCCCAGAGGCCCCTACCCCATCTCTCTCCTGGGATCTGCTTTATCTTCCATCTGTTCCCTGTCATCTGTGCTTTCCTGTGTCTCATGTACCTTGTGTGCTGTTGCCTTGGATGGGGTGCCTTTCGTTTACCTCCCTTGTGTACCAGAAGAGAACATCTTTGGCATGTCTTGCCCTGTGGACTCTGCACAATCTAAGGAGAGAGGATTACAGTCCACCATGAGCCTTCACTGAGTACCTTTACTGGTGGACCCGGCTCACACCCTGGCTTCTGCCTGACCTGGGTGGAGAAGGGCACAGAGCTGGGATCTGGTCCCCCTCCCAGGGCTTGCTGCCTGTGTGGAAATGCCTCAGCAGGGAATTCCAATGGACTCCTTTCCCAGGGACCCACTCGGAGCTTAGGCCGCCTCTTGAGTGTTTCAGTCAAGTGTGCTGACTGTGCGGCGGCGGCCACATGTCATCGGCAGAGTCTCATTTACCTGTGCCAGCGTGTGACACGGCACTGATTTTCTTGTTTCCTTTTCTTCTTTCAGACTTTTGATGCAAATGATTTATATCAGGGGCAGAACTTTAACAAGGTCCTCAGCTCCTTGGTGACACTGAATAAAGTGACAGCAGGTAAGACTGATTGAGTGTCTTCAGGGTGAGAGTACAGGCTCATGTCTGTTCCCGTCAGCAAGTAAAGTGACCATCTTGTGCTGGGAAAGAAGCGTCTCTGCCGTTGGACATCTAGCTGGTCCTTCTGCTGCGGGTGTTCTGGGAGGCTGGGAGCCTTCAGCACGGGCTGTCCCGAGCCCCTCCCCATACAACCACGTGTGTGCTGTGGTTGTGGTGTGCAGCCTGCCCTTCCCGAGCCCTGGTTTTACAGCAGGAGTGGGTCTGCTGGTGCAGAGCACGGGGGTGTGTCTTCACTGGTACGCGGTGAAGGTTGAGAGGGTGTGATAGACTCACAGTATTGGTGTCCACACCCCTTGTGTAGTGAGGCCTTGCAGATGATGTTTGGTGGCTAGTGGGCTGTGCTGTGATGGCATGCACTGTGTAGTCCAGCTGAACCCTAGAGGCTCTGCCAGTACTTGTGTGTGTGACGTTGCACCTGACACATTCTCAGTACCGTCTTCAGAAAGTGCTAGCTGGTCATGACCTCGAATGTCACTCTGCCTCCTTGCTGATGGTACGGCATGTGGTCTCAGAGAAGGGCACATGCGCTGTGCTGGGGACTTACGTGCCAAGCAGTGCCTCGCTGAGCAGTTAACACTGTGTTTCTAGTTGAAGGGAACGTTTTACAAACACCTGTAAAAGAGTTTGCAAACTTGAGAATTACATTAGAGAAGAATTGGTAAGTTAGTCATCCCCAGATCGTTCCTGGAGAGGTAATTGGGGAATGAATGCATCATTTATGGGGCAGAGAATCTGCCCTTTGTTACTGTGTAAATGGCCTGCTTTGTTGTGGGCTTTTGGTGTGTCCCTCCATGCTGGCCCAGTTTCAGAGCCAGTGTGTGTTGAGGGTCCATGGTGTCAGGCGTCTGCAGCACTTCTTCTTCTTTCTGTGTACACGACCTTTTCAGACATCGGACTCGGAAGTGACTCTGTGTGTGCGCGGCCCTCTTCACATCGGATAAAGTCTTTTGATTCTCTGGGATCCCAGTCTTCACACAGTAGGACTTCAAAATTGCTTCAGAGCCAGTACCGAAGCTTGGTAAGTAAGATAGATGTTTTATTTTGATTCAAAGGCATTTTGGACATGAGAGGCTACAGATGTCCCTTGGGGGATGCGTGTGCCCATGCAGATGGAATGTGGACCATTGTGGGCTCCTGGCCTTCCTGGGTGGTTCCTGCTGTGTGTGGTGGCATTTGCTTCTCACTAGATTCTCCCAGATACCGAGATGAGTGCTTTTGGAAGCTTGTTTTATTCGGGTTTATGTTGAAGGCTGCAACTGCTCATCTAGAGAAGCACATGCTTTGACACATCCCTAGGGTAATTGCTCATTGTGTATATGAGAATAAACAGTACATATGTGCATAAACCTAGCTACCAGACAGTGATGGTGCAGGAGCCTGCTGCCAGGAGTTGCAGAGTGGGACCCAAGTTGTGGAACAGGCAATGCACTGAGGGTACACATCACTCAGAAGTGCTCGTGAGTGTGGTCAGCTGTATCCTTCCATGTCTTTCTGCTTTTAGCATTTCTGTGAAGCTACTCAAACTTAGTTCTCTTGATGAAATACAACTCAATTCAATCAGCTCCTTCTTGAGACTCACCATTAGCAAACCTTCCAGCTTCCTTGTTGAGTTAGAGCACGTGGAAACTGTGGTCCTTCCTGTCCATCTCTGTAAGGACCTGCTCATTTGACTTGCTCAGGAGCACTTCCATCCTCGCCTCTCCTGAGGGTCCACTGCCATCCCACCAGCTTGAGAGAGGGGATGATGGGCATGTGTCCGCGGGTGCAGTTCCCTGAGAGCAGAAGACCGAAGGCGGCTGTTCCCGGCCTAAAGCCTGCTTTCCAAGCCCTCCTCAGTCAGGTGCTTCACAGAGCCAGAACCTTTACTCTGGCAGGCCAGGACCTGAGGGTAGGACAGCCTTCCTCGGAGAACCACCACCTGTGTATAAAGGCTGGAGTGGGGTAAGGAGAAGGAACAGGACATCAGGAGAGGGTGACAGCGGGCTGTCTGGGGAGCTGCTGCCCTTCTGCCCCAGTGTCCCTGCTGGTGGGGGTGGCAGTCCTGATTCCCCTAGAGATGTAGAACTTCTCAGAAAAACCAAAATTGCTATGTGGAAGGGGACAGCAGGCATTTCTTTACTCGAAGTCTAAGTGTGGATTTCTAACACATTCCTCTTGTCTGTCTATCTATCTATCTATCTATCTATCTATCTATCTATCTATCTATCTATCTATCATCTACCTATCTATCTATCATCTACCTATCTATCTATCATCTACCTATCTATCGATCAGATATTTCAAGACACTGTTTCTCTTTGTAGCCCTGGCTGTCCTGGAACTCAGTCTGTAAACTAGGTTGGTCTCGAACTCACAGAGATCCATCTGCCTTTGCCTACAGAGTGCTGGGATTAAAGGCGTGTGCCACCATCACCTGGCCCTCTCAAGTTTTAAAAAGCTCATTTAAATACTGCTTTGTGAGGCACCTCTCAGCAGAGGAGCAGCAGCAAGTTAAGTCAGGAATGTGGGGATGCGCATGTGCTGTGTGGGCTTTGGATGTGAGATGTGCTGTCACATTCTGTCGTTTGAGCTCTACTGATGCCTTTAGAAAGTCTGGGTCTGAGTGTTCATCCACTGATAGTTAAGTATGGCTCTAGTTCTCAGTGTGGCTCTCAGGGTTGGGGTCAGAGTTAGTGTAAGCATTGCTCCTGGTGTCCCTCATCTCTGGGAGGAATGACTAGATTGTTAGGGCATTTCATCCTTTCTTGGAGCCACGGACCCCAGACTTCTCTGTTGCTCTCCTGATACTGCTTTGGTACCAGTCCCCGAGTTGACAGACTGTGCTGTTGGAAATTATGCCACAGCTTACTCACACTAGTTTTATTAGTGCAGTACTCAGGGAAGATGCTTTGCTGCCTCAGTACATTGTATTGTCCTCCTAGGACCATTTTCTAAACCACTCAGTGCATCTGAGAGTGAAATGTACTTTCTCCCGTGTTAGCTTCATCCATTGTTCACCCTTTTCTGTTTTGTCAAGAATTTCCTGATTGAAATGAAGTCTGTTGTGCAGTGAGGGGCATCTTCTGTTGTGTCTTTGACACCGTGGAGAGGAGTCAGCCCTGCGGTCTCCTGTGCCAGTCTTCTGTCTCTGTGATGGGGCGGAGGGCTGGAAAACACCCATGTGCCCAGATGGGGCTGCCTGCTGCTCTCCAGTGGGGAGGTGGTCAGGACTCCTGTGGTCTTCATGGATGTCAGTGGCATGGGCAGAGCAGTGGTGGTCTGTGGCCCTGGGGCATGCCTCACCCCAAGATGCAGGTGAACTGAGACCCCCCCACTGTAGTGAGTGGCTGTGTGGTATCTGGTCCCTAGAAACATCAGTGCAGGTTTTGCAGATGGACTCTTTTTGTTTCTGTGGCAGTCGGGAGAGGCTTGTCTACTGTATGTTGTTGTTGTTGGGGAGGGGGGGGCCGCAGTTTGCTGGATTTATACTTACCAGCCTCTCCTGAGCCTCTGGATGGAGAAGAGAGAACTCCCAGGTCTCTCACGCTTCTCAGAACTGGAAGTGGGGTCTCTGAGCACTGAGCATCCAGAATGAGAGGCATTGTTTTCCTGTTATTTTGGCCAAACACTTGTTAGCATCTGCCAGTAGGTGCGAGTTTGATGAAATAAGGGTTCTTAAATACTGATGGACATGTTGCTTGGTGTAAGTGTGTAGAGCTTTTTTGGAGATCAGTTTAGAAATATCTATTAAAGTTTAAATGTGTTACACATATCTCAGGACCATTTTTTCCAGTGGAGCCTTTGCAAGATAAGAGAAACATTGCATGTAATACATAGACAAACATTGGGAATAACCTAAAAATTAGCGGCACAAGTGTACAGTGTGCCATTATGTACTTGGAAACATGTCCACAGTATAGAGATTAGTTTTCAAGGTAGAGACAGGCACACTGATTGCATCCAGATGTGTGAGTGTGTGTGTGTGTGTGTGAGAGAGAGAGAGAGAGAGAGAGAGAGAGAGAGAGAGAGAGAGAGAGAGAGAGCGCGAGCGCATACGAGCCTGTAGGAGAGGTAGTATAGAGTGCCTTCCTGTGATCCGATAGTGGTCAAGGTGCACAGGGAGATGGGAAGCTTTATGTTTCTGTATTTAAGACACTTTACTGCTGTGTTTGTTTATTTTTGAGACAGGGTCTGTCTTCATAGCAGTGGCTGGCCTGGAACTCACTGTGTAGACCAGCAGAGGTCCACCTGCCTCTGCTCCCTTGCCTCTGCCTCTGTGCTGGGATGAAAGGCTTGTGCCACCATGCCTGGTGCTTTGCTGCTGTTTGAATGTTTGGAGCATTTATAACAATGTTTTGGCTATCTTTGGGACAGCGAAGTGTAACTATTTTATAAGAAAGTAGACTGAACTTCATGGCAATCTCTCCCACTCCTCCCCACCTGTCTTCTAGGACATGACTGATAATAGCAACAGCCAACTGGTAGTACGAGCCAAGTTTAATTTCCAGCAGACCAATGAAGATGAGCTCTCCTTCACGAAGGGCGACGTCATTCATGTCACGCGAGTGGAGGAAGGAGGCTGGTGGGAGGGCACGCACAGCGGCAGGACTGGCTGGTTCCCCAGCAACTATGTGCGCGAGATCAAGCCAAGTGGTGAGTGGCTCAACTTGACCATGGGAGGAGGAGCCAGAAGGGTGTGAATGTTCTAGGGTGCTGAGTGCCTGTTCTCCATTGAGCGCAGGGAAAGATCCTGGTCTTGGATGGCATCTTTAGGCCAGTGGAATGAACTTTTATTCTTTCCTGCACATTGGGATGCTGGGTAAAGGCCCCTATCATTATAAACTGGCTTTGCATTATATCATGATATTCCAGATATTTTCCGAAGGAAAACTTCTTTTTTTTAAAGATTTACTTATTATTATGTGTACAATGTTCTTTCTGCATATATTACTACACCCCAGAAGAGGGCACCAGATCTCATTACAGATGGTTGTAAGCCTCCATGTGGTTCCTGGGAATTGAACTCAGGGCCTCTGGAAGAGCAGCCAGTGCTCTTAACCTCTGAGCCATCTCTCCAGCCCCTAAGAAGAACTTCTAAGGTCTGTTAATTGTTATCTCTTGCTTTTTGAGACAGAGTCTGGACATGTTGTCCAGGCAATCTTGGGATCCCTGAGCTTCAGTAATCCTCCTGCCTCACCCTTCTGAGTAGCCAGGTCTGCAGGTCTGTGCCCCGTAGCCATCCGTTCACTTTATATTTTAATTTATGCTTTTTTATGGCCTGGGCTAGGTTGTATTTTTTTTTTTTTTTTAACTACTATGGACTTTTTTATTTATTACCAGTTAGGCACAGGCAGGCAATTTCTGCCATGTGCTCTATGAAAACGTGTTGATTTTCCTGTATTTCCTGTGATTAACACGTTGTCCAGGGACATGTGCTCCTGAAAGTGCGCAGCAGCCTGCAGCCCATTTCATGGTGCTTCGCTGTGATTTGTGTCTTGGGATGGTTTGAGCCATGCAGGTCAAGGCTGTGGAATCCTGTAGTCAGTGACGTGGGACTCAGCAGAGGTGCTCTTTGCTGACGGGCTCAGTGCTGTCCTTCCTGACACAGGCACCACTTGGTCATGCTCCTGCAGCGTGTCACCGCTTGTGTCAGGACGTGGCCTCACCAAGACTGCTGCTCATCAAGGGACTTAGGGCAGGTTTTGTGCGTGCGCTGGGTTTGATCTTGCTTTCCTGTTGAACTTGGTTAAGATGTTCTTGTGAAATGTAAAAGAAGTAAAACGCTGTCATAGGCAGGGCTGTTGGAGAGGGTCCCTCAGCTATCTCTCTTCTACTTTGAACAGATGTAGTAGGAACGTCCCATGAAATTTTCACTTCTCAGGTAGTTTTCAGTTCACCCACTAAGAAGTACCACTAGGGGGGCATGGGGGACATATGTCTCAGAGCCTTCTGACCTGACCGCTGGCATATACTTTCAAATAGATGCAAATGTTCTTAATGTTGTCTCCTGACAGCATGCTGTCTAGAGTATGCCTTGCATGTGGGGTTGCTGTTGCACCTTGGGCGTGGAGTGTGAGCTAGGCAGAGGAAGCTCTCAGAAGGGCCAGCGTTGTTGGTGTAAGTGCCAACTCCCCCCTCCACCCTCAGTTCCTAGGTTTGCGTTTGATTTCTGAGTATGTGTCCCTGCCAGTTTAAAGTTGTACCAGGCTTCATCGGCATCAAAGATGTGTATTGGGGATGGGGATATGACTCAGTGCTGGAGCCTTTACCAAACGTGTATGGGCCCTGAGTTTGCTCCACAGCACACCCTCTTCAAGAGCAGTTTTTGCAAGGAGACAAGTTGAATTCATAGTGTTTGTGCCAAATTGAGACCTAACTTGCTTTGTTTGGAAAATTTTCAAATTTTTTTAAATATAAGAAATACCACAGTTTTGCATATTAGTGTTAGGCTGAATGTCCTCTCTTTGGCAGTGAGATGGGAGTAGCCTCCTGAGAATAGTGCCTGCCTACAATATTTTCTTAATATGAGCTGACTGTGAGAAAAGTTAGTCAGTCTAATTCTAAATGTTGGTAGTCCAGGCGTAATGTGTGAAAACATTTAAAAAGAAATTCAGCTTCTTTGTACCAGCAATGCAGGGTAAAATACTAGGATGACAGTTACATTCTGGCATTGTGTCTTCTAGCAGTTTATGTGGTATTCTAATTGTGGGAGGGGATTCCCTTTTGTAATTTATAGCATAGTTGGTGCTTAGTTTCCTGAGAACAAAACTGCCCATTTGAAAGCTCCTCTGACTGGAATCCCATGAGGGCCGTCCTCACTGAACAAAAGCCGGAGTCCATCCCCGTGGCTGAACCTTCTTTTGCATTCCATTCTGGTTTGATTTACAGCTTATGTGCAAACAAAAAAGCCAAAGGCTGCCTCTGAGAGGAATTTTCTCTCCTTCAGCCCTTTTGAGTCTCTGGGAAAGGATAGTAGCCACTGACTGTCTCCCTCTTGTGGTGTGACTTGGAGATGTTCTTGTCACATTTGGTGTTGATGCTTTTGGCCTCTGCACAGCCTGTTTTGAATAGCTCCTCATTGTAGACAGACCCTGGCCTAGTTTGCCTTCTGTTGCTGTGAGAAAGACCAAGACCAAAAGGAGGTAAAGGGCTCTTGAGCTCACACAATTGTGACTGTCCCAATCACAGTCCATCATCGAGGAAACTCCAAGGATCTCAAACAGGACAGGGACCTGGAGACAGGAACTGAACAGCGACCATGGAGGATGCTGCTTACTCACTGGGTGGGAGGCAGTTTCATTTTTTTTTTTTAATTCATCTATTTTACATCCCGACTGCAGCCTCCCCTCTCATCCTCCCTTCCCAGTCCTTCTCCCCCTCCCATTCCCTCCTTTTCCGTCTCCATCCGGGAAAGGGCAGGTCTCCCATGAGACCATGAGGTCTCAACAAAACATGGCACATCAAGTTGCAGTAATACTAAGCACCTCCCCATGTATTAAGTCTGGACAAGGGACCCAGTATGAGAAGTAGAGTCCCAAAAGCCAGTAAAAGAGTCAGAGACAGCCCCTGTTCCCGCTGTTAGGAGTCCCACAAGAGGAGCAAGCTCTGCACAACTGTCACCTACGTTTACAGTGCCTAGGTCAGTCCCCATCCAGGCTCCCTAGTTGTCAGTTCAGTCTCTGCGAGCTCCTATGAGTTCAGGTTAGTTGATCATGTGAGCCTTCCTGTAGTGTCCTTGACCCCTCTGGCTCCTACACTCCTTTCTTCTCCCCAGGATTCCTGAACTCCACCTAAAGTTCGGCTGTGGGTCTCTGCATCTGTCTCCATCATTGGCTGGATGGCGCCTCTGATGACAATTGGGCCAGGTACCAATCTGGTCACAGGAGACAGACAGTTCAGGCTACTTATCCACTATTGCTAGGAGTCTAAGCTGGAGTCCTCCTCATAGACTCCTGGGAGATTCCCCTGCACCAGGCTTCTCCCTGACCCCTAAATGCCCACCTCCTAGCAGTCTCTCTCAGCACTCTCCCTCTTTATGGGGACACCCCCCTCCCCCCATGGCTCATGTTCCCATCCCTATCTGTCCTCAGTCCGCTCAGGAAATCTCTTCTATTTCCCCTTCCCCGGGGGACCCGAGTCCCTCGCCCCCCCCCCCCCCCCATGAACTCTCTTGTTAACTAGTCTTTGGGTCTGTGGATTGTAGCATAGTTACCCTTTATTTTACAGCTAAATCCACTTATGAGTGAGTACATACCATGTTTGTCTTTATCAGTTTGGATTACCTCGCTCAGGATTTTCTCCTAGTTCCATCCATTTTCCTTCAAATTTCCTGGTGTCCTTGTTTTAACAGCTGAGAAAATATACCATATATATATATATATATATATATATATATATATATATATATTAATCTATTTCTTGGTTGAGAGATGTCTAGGTTGTTTCCAGGTTCTGGATATTACAAATAAAGCTGCTATGAACATAGTTGAGCATGTGTCCTTGTGGTATGATTGAGCATCCCTTGGGTATATGCCCAGGAGTGGTATAGCTGGGTCTTGTGGTAGGTTGATTCCCAGTTTTCTGAGAAACCACCACACTGACTTCCATAGTACAAGTTTGCACTCCCACAAACAATGGAGGAGTGTTCCCTTTACTCTACATCCTCTCCATCATGAGCTGTTCCTTGTGTTTTTGATCCTAGCCATTCTGACAGGTGTAAGATGGAATATCAGAGTTGTTTTGATTTGCATTTCCCTGATGGCTAAGGATGTTGAACAGTTAAGTGTTTTTTTGGCCATTTGAGATCCTTCTGTTGAGAATTCTCTGTTTAGATCTGTACCCTATTGTAGATGTAAGTCTTTTTAAAATAAAAAATACAGAGCCAAATGCAGAATTAAAAGCCCAAGAGGTCAGAGCAATAGCTAAGAGCTAAAAACCCTTTCTTACCCTACTGCCGCTGCTGTCCTTCCCGTCAGAAAGAGACCTACTTCCTGTGTGTTTGTCCTTTTTATTAACTTTCTGTTTTGCCTTCTCATTGGTTGTAAACCCAACCACATGACTGCCTTGTCACTGCCTGTCTGTACAGACCTCCAGGTCTTCTATGGTTGGTATTGAGATTAAAGGCGTGTGTCTCCATGCTGGCTGTATCCTTGAACACACAGAGATCCGCCTAGCTCTGCCTCCCAAGTGCTGGGATTAAAGGCATGCACCACCACTGCCCAGCTTCTGCTATGGCTTGCTATTAGCTCTGACCCCCAGGCAACTTTATTTATTAACATACGAATAAAATCACATTTCAGTACAAATAAAATATCACCATACCCTATTTTTTAATTGAATTATTTGGTTTGTTGATGTCTAGTTTCTTGAGTTCTTTATATACTTTGGAGATCAGCCCTCTGTCAGATGTGGGGTTGGTGAAGATCTTTTCAAAACAACAGAAACAAAAAAACACTCGACTAACAGAAATACCTTCCAGGAGTCTGTGGAGGATCTTTAATTGGCACTTGATTTGTGTACTGTACTGTCTGTCGTTCCTGGTATGTGCTACCATAGACAGACAGTGCTACAGAAGGTGCACAGGTGTTGTGGGGCTTTTACTTCCTGTGCACCATTTTGGATGTGTAATGTGTACAGATTTTTACTTTGTTTGTCCACACAGGTGGTATGTGCGATTGAACACGCACAGGCACCTAACAGGGAACTCCTTCAGTTCAAGGCAGAAGGGAAGAGGGAGGCAGGAGGTGCTGGGGCTAGTGGTGCTGGGTTTACTGTTACTGAATGACTGTGGAGGCCCAAGCCATGTGTGGTCAGCAGGACTGTGCGAGTGGCCGCAGATGACCACCCCGGGGCCGACTGGGCTGCTCTCACAGAAGTTGCTGTTGAACTGCTTCCACGTCCAGTTTCCTTAGAGTCGCAGGCTTGCCACATTGCTTTGAAGTGGAACCTCCCCATGCTGTGTGTGCTCAGTGGCCTTCTTGCAGTTTCTGGGCCAGTGGGTAGGAGCATCAAGGCTGCTTTTCAGCGTCGCTTGTCACTAAAAGGTCCTGTTTTGGTTATTGTGCTGGGCCAAGATGAGTCTGCCTCTCAGCCCCCTGGGGTGCTGTGAGCTCTGTACCCTTTGGGACTCTCCCCTCCTCCTCCTTTCACACATACATCTGTGTTGCTGCTGAGTGTCGAGGCACTTCTGTGTTTGCAGCGAGCGGTTGCTCTTGGGCTCTCTTGATACGGACCCGGGTGCTCTTAGCAGAGGTCCTGTGAGGTTGGTTGCAGTCTCAGCGGCCGTGGGAGCTCAGGGCCTCTGTTGAGAGCTGACAGTAAGATGTGCTGGGACAGACACGTGGTCACAGACTTGCCGTGCACCCTGTGCTCTGTAGCGGTTCACAGAGGAGAAGAGAATACAGACTTACTCTGCTTGCTGTTTCTCCTTTCTGCCTCTTGTTTGTAAAACTACAGCTTGAAACTGCTTTATGAAAACCTTTTCTAGTTCTCATAGTAAACACTGAATTTTACTGACTCGGTGATGACTTTGAGGTGTAAATACAAGAGGAGAGTTTATAAATGCATTGCTTTGCTGCTGTTTTTGGGACAGTCCTATGCTGGTCCATGAGCTCACATGTGTGCACTTTTTTCACAGGTGGTTCAGCATCTGATGACTTTCAGTGATCACACTTTACAATTTTGTATCTTCACCCAGCTTTCAGGTTCTCTAGGTGTAAATCACTGCTTCCACCGATACAAAGTGTCTCACAGTTGACTCTTCTGCAGCCAGATTCCCAGTCTAGGTCTGAATGTGGAAGGAACCTGTCTCAGCCAGAAGCATCGGGCTTGCTCTTCGTTTAGTTATGCTTAGGAAATGGCTTGTTTTCTGTGGGGCAGGGTTCTTTCAACTGGCAGGGATACCTCCTGTTCTTTAACTAGCAGGGATACCTCCTGTTCTTTAACT